>APFE031061955.1:2277-20022 GCA_000404065.3 Pinus taeda | reverse complement strand
ATTTTACGCTATTATTTCGAAATGTTGAAATTTACTTTTGAAAAAAAAGTGTTTTCCCAATGTTAACACTTTTTGTTTTGAAGGTGTTTTTTGGACAATTTTCGTGCATAAAATTGGTTTTCACCACCAATTTTAAAACATGTTGAAAATTTACCCAAGAAAAAAAAGAGGTGTTATTCCAGTATCAACACTTTTCGTTTTTAGCACTGTTTTGGATGTTTTTTGGCTAGAGTTCCTGTTTTGAGTTTATAGGTCCCATTTCAAAATTTACATTGTTTATTATTATTTTGATAATGAAGATGAGATCTTGTTCGAGCTAGCACTAAATTATCTCATAGGGCTGAAGCTCTTGGGTTAGGGCCCAATCCAAGCAACCAAGTTCCCCTTGTTTTGTATTTATATGCTTTGTTTCAGTTTATGAATTAGTTGCAGTTAGATAGATTTCTTTTTTGGTTAAGAATATGTTACTTTTGGTGATTTAAAATGATGTTTCCATTTTAGTTTGTTGTAGCAGGTTGAATAGTGATAGGAAAAAGTTACAAAAATGCCATCAACAGAGACTTGGCCTCCTTTCCTCCCTCTGGGACCATGAACTGAGGCCAAGACCCTCTTGCTGCCACAAAAACACAGATTTGCCTTTTCCCCAATGATTTCTGGTGTTGCAGTTTGTTAGAAGGTTAATGCTTTGCTGTAGATCTATTTCACCATACTCATTTCTGCCTTTACAATAAATTTTCTTCCATGCTTTCTTTCCATGTAGCATTTTTCAACATTTACTTTCCTAGATCAGAATTTAGACTAGCTTGATGCAAAGTTCTATTTTTTTGATGTAGCTAGTTTTCTTGCTTGCTTAATCTCATGATGCGAGTTTCAGTTCTCTTGCAGCAATCCTCTTCTCACAATAAGTCAACCAACAAGCCATCACCATTTCACTTTGATTTATGTTCCACAGGTCACCCAAAGTCCCTCACAAATCTGCCTTAGCTTTCTACACTTTTCTCATAAACTTTCCTCTCTTTCCTTGAACAAGTCCAACCACCTTTCTCTTTCCTGATCATTCTTGATGAACCCTAGACACCTTAACACATCACCTTAGCCTTTAGCTACCCTTTCCACTCGCTTTCCCACCTTAAAAACCTCTAAAACTGCTCACGGCATCCTCCTGTAGACCTCCTGTAGATCCTCTGCAGCCTCCTGTATATTTTCCTATAGGTGTCTTTTTGAAGTCTGATTGCAAGAAAAGCCTCTAGAAGGCCACCTAGGACCTCCTAGGACCCATTCACACCTGCCTACACCTCTGCAAACTCCAAAGTCACCCTCCATTGCCACCTAATCGCTGCCACATTCACAAACAAGTAAATTACATGCGTGACAATTTCACCTATAAATACATAAAAATCCAAAAATATGTTTTTTTCTCATTTCCTTCTAGAAATAGCTTGAGTAGATGTTGTTTACTACCTAAGTAGGTAATGGAATTCATTTCGTGGCTTTTCGTCTCTCTTTCTACAAAAGTAGAATTAGTTGGTTAAGTAGGGTTTGCTAGGTTTACTTCACATTTCAGTTTTCTTTCTCTTTCTGCAAGTAGACTAGCCTCTGTAGAGTAAGCTTTCATTTCTTCCATCACATATAAAGCTTCTTTTGGAATTCATAAATGTTGGCTTGAGCTCCTAGTGATCCTGTGCCAGCTGACCAAGTGACAACCTATAGTAAGAACTAATACTTGTGCATACAGTACTGTCGCTTCCAAGTTTGTTACAAATTACTAGATTGATAAAAGTAAAGTAGGAAGCCCAGGAGTAGTAGGATTATTGCTGCAATACTGGTGCTCACCACTTTTTGGCACCGTTGTCGGGGACGCGTCAGAGTATTTCACGATTACTGCTTTTCTTTTATTTTCTACTGCAACATTATGCTAAGTAGTTTATTTAAGCAAAAGTAGAGTAGTTGTTCCTTTCAGTTTCCGCATTTCCTTTTCAATTTCTGCAATTTCCATTTCAGCAAAAGTAGATTAGTCATTTCCCTGCTTTCCTTTCAATTATGCATTTTCCATTTAAGCAAAAGTAGATTAGTCATTTCCCTGCTTTCCTTTCAATTCTGCAATTTCCATTTCAGCAAAAGTAGATTTTTCATTTCCTTGCTTTCCTTTTTGCATCTCATTTGTTTTCCTTTTTAGTTCTGCAATTTCATTTCAACAAGTTCATTTCAGTTACTTGCAATTTGTTTGTTCAACCAATTTCAGTTTTGCAGGTACAAGAAGAAAAAAGCAAAAATCAACCAAAATATTTCCTTTCATGCCTCGTAGGAATAGAGATAACTCAGGAAAATTCTTTCCCAACACCCCCACCACATCACATAGCCACCCTTCTCTCTTCTTCGGTGGCAGTGATTAGGAAGAACCTTTAGGTGAACAACCAGAGATATTTGAAGAACCTATAGGGGAAGAAGAAGAAGAAAACATCCCTCCTGAGACAATGGTTGAAAACAGAAATGCTAGGGGGAATGGAGAAAGAGTAGAGGGTACCTTTCCCATCCGAGAGACCAATGGGGACACTAAAATGAAGAACATAAGCCCTTCAGCCCTACCTCACTTCCACGGATTGACTATAGAAGATCTTGACACCTTTTTGTTTGAGTTTGCTATTATCTGTCAAACTTATGACTATGCAAAAGATGAGAAAAAGCTGAAACTATTTCCTTCCACTCTCAAAGATGCAACATTGCATTGGTTCATGGGGTTACCTGGTAATAGCATCACAACTTGGGCTCAGATGCAGCAGGCCTTTAATAAAAAAATTTGAGACCACTATAGGTCAAAAGGCACCAAGGAAGAAATCTTTCGAATGACGATGGGAAGTGATGAATCTTTGGAAGATAATGAAGAGAGGTTCCAACTCAGTTATAAAAGGGCCAGTGCACACTTGACCCTGAATCTCTGAAGTTGGTCCTGCTCAGGGGAATTCCGGAAGACCTTCTAGACACCCTCCATCTACTGGCTGGGGGAGACATCTACCAACTACCTTATGAAGACATAAAGACCATTTTTAGAAACCATTCTAGGGCAGCCAGAAAGAGAGGTAGGGGGAGTCAACCCATAGCCAGTACCTCCACATCCAGTTCATCCCTCAAAGGTGAACTTGGAAACATGCTGGAAGACTTCAAGAGTGAGACGCTATAAAATCTTGCCATGCAAATGGATACCTTGCATATCAAAAGGAAACAAGAGGAAGTAGAGAGGGCTTTGGCCATTTCTTGTCTTAGGTGCACTAGGAGGCATCCTAGGAACGAATGTCCATTGAAATCTATAGAGGTTTGTTCAGTCTATGAAGAAGATCATTCTACAGATAAGTGCCCTTCCTTTCCTGGACTTAAAGCTGTATACCAGGGGGCCGAAGGAGACACTGAACCACTCTATTTCATGAACCAAAGGAGACCGCATGGACTTAGATAGGGGATGTAAGGAACATCTCAGGCATACTACAACCCCAACTAGGCCACTTCCATACCTTCTTGGGGCCCTCCTGATCATCCTTCCCGGTCCACACCTCTTGCTTGGTCCTATCCATCTCAATATTATGCCCAACCAGCTGCTCATGCATTTCAAACCTATGCTCAACCACAACCTCAGTGGAATGCATCTCATGAGGGGTGGAGGCCCCAATACAACTCTTCTCCCACTTTTTTGCCTCCACCACCTGCTCAACCACAACCATTGCCTCCTGCTCCACCAAGGCAACCCCAAATGCCTGTCTAATTGAACCTAAACCTGAACAACAGACAAGCGTAGCAAGTATATAGTGGGGAACCATCATGCCCAACTTATGCTGTGGAGATTCAAGAGATTAACCTATGACCTGGGAACGTTCTCCCAGATAGCTAGCCTCCCCCTTAGGAGGTTGAGGAAGATAAAGAGGAAAGTGAACCGAAAGTAATTCCACCCTTTCCTGAGAGATTATCCTGGACAACACAGCCCACCCTAGAAGAAACTAAACTTCTGGGAGAATTGAAATAGTTATGTGTAAAGGTACCACTTCTTTAAGCCATAAAGGATGTGCCTATATACAATAATTTGATCAAAGAGAAGTGCTTCAGGCATCTAGGCAGGTGCAAGAGAGATGCCCCAACTATCAATGTCATAGGACAACTGTCCGACTTGATGTTGGGGTAGGTAATCTATCCGAAATATCTAGAACCTGGAAGCCCAGTAGTTGATGTTCACATCAATGGCACCATGGTCCCTCATACCTTGATTGTTCTGGGAGCTGCCATTAATGTGATGACAAAGGACACCATGCTCAAAATCAACCTCCAGGGCTCCTTGGGGAAGACCACGATAGTATTGTAGCTAGCATACTGCCCCACCGTGAACCCTGAAGGGATTGTGGAGGATGTGATGGTCTCCATTGATTATTGGGAGTACCCTGCTGATTTCTTAGTGCTTCAGCCGAAGGAAAAGCTCACTGGGTATCCTCTCATCCTGGGAAGACCCTGGTTGTCCACTGTCGATGCTTACATCTGTTGTCGGGCTGGGAATATGACCATCAAGAACGGGCATATGTCCAGGCAGCTAATCCTATACCTTCCTGCCCAACCCTTGCTAGAACATGATCTACCTCTCTGGTTGGAGGAGGAGGATGAGGATGAAGTCTATTTTGCACCACTGTGTGCAGTAGAAACTGTCATGGGGGGGAATCGCAAAATGAGGATGATATCGTTGAAAATTTAATTCAGAATCCACCCACTAGTATTTTTCCATTAGAATATATAGTGAAAGAAACCCAAGATAATCCCTTAACTGATCTCTGTATGGCCGACCCGACCTCTCTCCATGTCAAGAATATAGAGTTCGGCCCATAAAGAAACTTGAAAATCAACTCATCCCTATCCACTTCCCAGGAGAAGGAATTGTGCAGCTTATTGAGAAAACATTTAAATGCCTTCACTTGGAGTTATAAGGAGATGAAGGGAGTGCACCTTTCATTATGTACTCATCATATATACATAAGGAAGATTGCAAACCAGTCAGGAAACCTCAAAGGAGGATGAACCCAGCCCTTAAAGACATTATTAAGGAAGAATTGCAAAAATTACTTGATGCAGGATTCATCTACCCCATCTCTGACAGTGAATGGGTCTCTCCTTTGGTTCTATTGCCAAAGAAAAATGGTAAGTGGAGAATCTGTGTTGATTATTGGGAACTGAACAAGGCCACTAAAAAGGACCATTTTCCTTTGCCTTTCATAGATCAAGTGTTAGATGGTCTGGCGGGGAAAAAGTTTTTCTCCTTCCTAGATGGGTTTAGCGGGTACAATCAGATTCAAATCAACTCGGAAGACCAAGATAAGACCACTTTCACTTGTCCTTGGGGTACCTTTGCATATCAGGTCCTTCCTTTTGCTTTGTGCAATGCTCCAGCCACTTTCCAGAGAGCAGTATTGAGTATATTTTCTAAATTGGTTCATGATGCAGTGGAAATATATATGGATGATTTTACTCCTTATGGTTCTAACTTTCAAGAAGCTTTATCTAAACTAGGAAAAGTTTTGCAAAAATGCATTGAAATGAACCTGTCTCTCAGTCCAGAAAAATGTGAATTTTTTATCACTGAAGGGACCGTGCTAGGTCATGCAATATCTCAACAAGGATTGCAGGTGGACCCCAACAAAGTTGCCATCATCCAAAGGGTCCCACCTCAAAAGGTGAGAGATGTCCAAAGTTTCCTAGGCTTAGCTAGATATTACAGAAGATTCATTAAAGATTTCAGTAAGTTAGCCTCTCCGTTGTTTGGTCTTTTGGAAAAAGATGTCGAGTTCATATGGACTGAAGATTGTCAAGAAGCCCTAGATATCTTGAAAAGAAAACTTGTGACTGCCCCACTGCCCCAATTTTGAGAGGCCCAAGATGGGCCCTACCTTTCCACATTCACACAGATGCCTCGAACAAAGCAATAGGAGTAGCCTTGGGACAAATTGATGAAAAGTTACCTTATGCCATATACTTTATAAGTAAGAATTTGTCAAAGGTAGAGTTAAACTACACGGTAACCAAGAAGGAACTCCTAGCTGTAGTGCATTCTTTAAATAAATTCAGACATTACATCACAGGCTATTAAACCTTTGTACACACTGATCGTGCTGCAATTAGGTATTTAATGAATAAACTAGATGTAAATGCTCGCATTATTAGATGGTTGCTTTTACTGCAGTAGTTTGACTTAACCATTGTTGATAAGCCTGGTAAAGAAAATGTTGTTGCTGACTTTTTGTCTAGAGTAAATTTTTTTGTAGGTGAAGAAGGAATGGTGGATGACCAAATACCAGATGAACACCTATATGCTATCTCAGTACTCTCTTCATGGTTTTCTGATATAGCAAATTATTTGGTTTCAGCACAGTTCCCACCACACCTGTCCTCAAAAGAGAAGAGAAAGATCGTGAGGAAAAGCGCCCCTTTCACCTGGATTGGGGACAATCTCTTCAAACTTGGCCCAGATCAGATCTTGAGAAGATGTGTCAGGGAGGAGGAATCTTTTGACATTCTCCTAACCTGTCATGACGGGCCTTGTGGAGGTCATTTTGCAGCAAAGAGGAATGCCTTCAAAATATTGTAGGCATGCTACTATTGGCCCACTCTTCATCAAGATGTGAGGAGATATACCAGACAATGTGATCGGTGTCAAAGGATGGGGAAACCTACTCCAAAGGATGAAATGCCCATGCAACCTCAAGTGACATCAAGTGACCTTTGAGCCATTTGAGAAGTGGGGCATGGACTTTGTGGGTCTTATCAACCCTCCTTCAAACAAAGGAAATACATCATTGTGTGCATCGATTATCTAACAAAATGGGCAAAGACAAAAACAATCAAGGCAGCAATAAAGGAAAAATTAGCTGAGTTTTTAAGAGAAAACATATTCTATAAGTTCGGGTATCCAAGAGAACTAGTCACAAATCAAGGCAGTCAGTTCACTTCCAATTTGATTGAAGACTTGCTCACACATCATAAAATCAAGCACAGGACTTCCACCCCTTACCATCCACAAGCCAATGGGAAGGTGGAAGTCACTAATAGAGCTTCGGAAGGAATTCTGACCAAGGTAGTGAGCAATGGCAGAAAAGATTGGGCAGATAGACTAATTGAGGCTACCTGGGCCTACAACACAACATGGAAGACCACCACAGGGTTCACACCCTATGAGTTGGTCTATGGGAAGAAGGCTTTGCTGTCAATAGAATTTGAATATAATACACTAAGAATGACAACTCAGCTAGACCTAGAACTCAGCCATGCATAGAAGGAAAGGCTACTCCAGCTCAATGGATTGGATGAACAAATATTGCAGGCCCTTCTCCACACAGAGGTAGTTCAGCTTCAGAGGAAGATATGGCATGACCAAAATATCAAGGAGAAGAAATTCCAAGAGGGAGATTTGGCACTGCTCTATGACTCAAGGTTTAAAGACTTCAAAGGCAATATGAAGACAAGATGGCTGGGACCCTACACTGTGGAAAAATTTAATGACAACGGTTCAGTTCTGATCAGAACCATTGATGAGGAAGCCATCCCCATGCTTGTCAATGGACATAGGTTGAAAATTTACAAGAAGCCCCTCTCCAAGCGAGAGTTCATTGAAGATCTAAATAAGACAATGTTGGTAGTGGAGTAGGTCATAGCCTCCACTCCACCC
This sequence comes from Pinus taeda, assembly GCA_000404065.3. NCBI lineage: Eukaryota > Viridiplantae > Streptophyta > Pinopsida > Pinales > Pinaceae > Pinus > Pinus taeda. The sequence continues at coordinate 12,335 of APFE031061955.1, read as the reverse complement.
ACTCACTGAAGAAGCAGAAAAAAAAATAATAAGGACTCAAGTGAAAACCTCCATGAGGTGCTTGAGTCCCATCGTTGGGTTCAAAACCTCTTTTGAAGTGGCCTAGTGATGACAAAAACAAAATAAAGAGAGAGAATAAGATCCCTGGGTGAAAACCTCCCTTGGAGGCACCCAGGGTTGGCAATTAGGGTGAAAACCTCCTTGAGGCACCCTAGTTGTCTTTCAAAAAAAAAAAAAGGAAGAAAAACAGAAAAAAGGAAAAGAAAATTGACTTTTAATGTGCATTGTAGGTTACGGGTGGACCACAGGGAGCAAGAGAAGATGCCACAAAGCCTACTTCATCTCCTCCACACTCTTCTCCATCATTTCTGACCTTTCTTCCACCTCACTATGTTTTTTTTCTGAAGACTATGTATTCTACAAGAGGCTCCTGTAGAAATCACAGAGAGCTAGAAATGGATTTTAAAAATAGTTTGAGGGGATAGGAAGTTTCATGAAGAGAATTTAGGCCTTCCTACAACTATTCACCCTCCTGGCCATCCAGCCCACACCTACACCACCTCATCATCACCGATTTCTTTTCTTCTTGTCAAAAAACACAAAACCTAGTTTTTTAGAAAAAACAAAAAATAAAAAGGAACAACACCTCCAAATCTCACCTGTAGCTTACCAAGTACCTCTCCATCTTTATCAGCATCTCCATCATCATCCTTCCAACTCCCAGCACAAAAATCAGCTAAAATTTTTAAAGGGAGAAGCATCTACAAGAGCTCCTGTAGGAATTCCTGTAGCAGCTGATTCCATTAAAATCAAGCCACAACAACAAAATAGGTGCAGCCATAGGATTGAAGGGGACACTTGAAGCCAGATCCAGCCAGAGGATACTTGCACAAAGCACACAAACCACACATCGGGGAGCAGAAATCATACAACAGAGGAGATACAGGGATGCAACAAATGAAATGTGAAGCATACAACAACAAAGGAACCAAAATACACCACAACACAAACATTCGACTTGCAGGTAAGTGACTAACCCTCTCCTATGTTGCATCTATGTAATTAAAAAATGTGCATAAGTGAATGAGATGGTTAGGGTTGAACGAGAAAAGGTGGCCAATTAACTGGCCACCCTCATCCAGTCGAATGCGCTCATTCGGAGATGACACCACACGTGTGCCTAGTCAACTCACATAAAAATCTAAAGGACAGGTAGTGGAGGGTATGCAAACTCCGATGAAATGATGGGAAGTGATTTCAGGAGAGAGCCATGATAGGGCAGTGGGGACCAACGGTCTAAATCTGGCAACATACATATTTTCCAGCTCACTCCATCACCGGAAATATCTTAAAGAAGACATAAGTACTTCTCCTCGAAACTCCTTCACCACCTTTTCTTCCATTTCATCCTTGTCCACTTAGCTGCAACAAGCTTTGTACCACCTCCATAGCCTCCAAACCATCGTTCTCTATCATTTTCAGCCATCCTTCTGCTATCGGGTTTCTATAGGAGCAGTAACAGGTTCTACAGGAGCACCTACAACCAATTCTACAGGAGGGGCAGTAAGCCGTTTTTAAGGAGAAAACACGAGATTTTTGCTCGACTTATGGCTTGAGGAGGTAGGTTCTATGCATACCCACCTTGATTATCAATAGGTGCAAGGAATGATATAATTTTAAGGAGAAATTGAGTCCATAGAAGGAGAGAATTACATAATAATTTTTTGCCTGTTTTCTTGAAAAAACACAGTTTTTCCTCTGTTTTCGTGTTCCTTCAAAATTCTTGTCTGCATATCTATTTTGGGTGTTTAAAGGGGGTATAAGAAAAATGACAAGGGGATTCATGAGGAAGGAGCCCACAAATTCAGCTAGGATCCATGAACATCCTGAAGTAGTAGCCATTTTTACCAGAGCAAATTGGATGCCATTCTTTGAAAAATTCTGAGGGTTTGATGAAGAAGTAGCTCAAGAGTTTGCCCTTTCTTTAGTCCCTCACTCAAGGACCCATGTCACTATTACTTTGAGGGGTCTCTCCATGGAGATCACCCCAGAATTTATCAGTAGGGTTACCAGCCTTCCCCTTGGATTACCTTGGAGCAAAGATGAAAAGCCAATTGGACAATTTGCCAAGAAAAACTTCTTCCAAGCCAATGAACATCCTGTAGAAGACAAAAATGGCATTGGAAGAACAAGCATACCTTACCCTTGGGATGAGGTCAGTTACCAAATTATCAAGTATATTGCCTGTGAAGGGAGGTATAACATAGTTTATGGCTACCATTTTAGACTTCTCCATGAGCTGAGATATGGCATGGACACTCCAACACCCAAGAAATTCAGCATCCCCTATTTTCTCCTGCACTCCCACATAGATTCCAGCATTAATTTGAAGGTAGGAGGTCCAGATCAGTTGGCTCACCAAGGGTTGATTAAACTATTAGTGGAAGAAGCCCTCCATACCTTTACAATCCCCATAGCATGGGAAATATTTAGAAACATGACAGAAGAAGATGATATAAAGGCCCTCACATATGATCGCAGTCCTTCTGATATTGAGGGGGAAGAGCAGCAAGGGGAAGAAGGGGAGGAAACTGAGGAACAAATAGAGGAGGAAGACACTAAAACAGAGAAGGAGGAAACTAAACTAGAGGAGGAAGAAACCAAAACAGAGCAAGAGGAAATAAAACCAGCAGAGACAGAGAAGACAAAATGAGAGGAAAAGGGGCAGAAAAGACAGAAGTATCTCTTGAGACCCTAGAAAGAGAGGCAGTAGCTGCCCTCACTGCCCTTAGCTCCCCAATGAAACCAAAATAAAAGAGGAAGAGGCAGACATCAATGTATTTTAGGGCTCGGAAAAGCATAAAGATAAAAACAGGAAAACCACAACCATCTTCAACATTGCCTATTATAATTGAAGATTCATCCACTATCAAAGGGGAAGAATCTCTCTCTAAAACCCCCATCACATATGAAAGAGGAAGTCCCAGATCTTCCACTTGGAAGGAAAGAGTGAAACTACAGGACTTAAAAATAGCTCTATAGGAGGCACATACTATTCTACAGGAGACCCTAAATAAGCTACAGGAGACCAAAAAACTTGATAAAAGGGTAGAAGAATAGCCAAAGGGAAAGGAGGAAACAACAGAGGCACAAGAACCTAACCCCCAGCCTAGTTTCGGCTCTTACTACAATCTTCTTGAGGGGGGGAAATCATTCCACAGAAATTTGTAGTCCCACTTTTCTTTGAGTTAGAGAAAGAAAGGATAAGGAGCCATAGATGGATGCAAGTTGCCAAATCCAAGGGGGTAGAGGATATTGGCCACATGGAGAACAAGCTTAGAGAAATGAGCAGGGAGTTAAGTGCTGTAAGACATAGAGAGGCAATCACAAGAGCTCACTTAGAAACATAAAATGAGTTGCTAAGAAGACAACTGCAGGAAAAGGAGACATAATTGGCATGCATGGCCAGTTGGTCTATGGAGGCACTACAGTGCAGAACACCAACAAAAGCATATGGAATATACCTCAAAGACCAATGGCTGTAGTTTTAGATCAAGACTTTGGCACAGAGAGGCACAATGCCTTTTCAAGATTACAGACAGTTCATGGAGCTATGTGACCAAAGCTCTTCATAAGACAAGGCAAAAATAGCAGAGTTCTATTTGCATAACATGGCCCTCATAGACATGAACATGTGGTACCCCAATGCTAGATTAGGGGACCTGCAGCTAATGGCCATGGCCTCATGGATGAATCACGAGGAGAAAAGGGCAACATAAATCAAAAAGTTGATGGTAAAAGAGAAAAATGAACCCTTAATGATCAGAGCTGAGCCATCAGACTCCATGGCTCTCATCAACACACGCTAGATTCTTGCAAATAATCCTCAAAGTGCCCCTAAGTATATCAATGATTAGGCTCACGCCATTGCACATTTTGAGGATATGGAAAGATTACATGGGGAAGACTATATTCATGCTTGTATGAGGAGGTGGAACACTCTACCACATAGTCTGAAAATCAGGGAGTATCACTCCCCAAAAAGGATGAAAGAAGCATTAAGGAGAGTGCCACTGTACAAGTGCTCTATGCAGAATTTGAAGGTCAATTGGATTGGCCTCAAATTGAGTCCCCCACTACCATTAGGCCTATTGGAAGGTAGAAAAGAGGAAGAAGAAAAACAGCAGTGGGAAGAGGTGGATAGAAAGGCAAGATTCCATGACAAAGAAGAGGACCTCACATCTCAAGCATGGGATGTTAGGGAGGCCATCAGGGCCATCAAAGATGAGGAGATGGATTGAGTTGCTCAGAGGATGAGCAACACCTTCAGTAGGGGGGTGATGATGAGCCCCATAAATGAGTAATTATATGGGCTCATTTTGCCTCATAACTTAGCTTAATCCACCATTCTCATTAGTTTATTGCATGTTTTTTGATTATATTTATGCTAATAGAGTGAGTTGGGTTAGTCATTATGCCATGGAGTCTAATGTGTGTTTAATGTAGATTTTTGGTCAATTTTGGAGATAAAGTCAAAGATTTAATGGACAATTGGTAGAAATAATTTGAAGTAGACAAGGGAGAGGATTTATAGGAGGGTATACCCCTCATTTATGACTCCCCACTTTGAATTCTCCATCATGCAGCTCAGAGCACAAGCAACCACATCAATGCACCAAAGAGGCAGTTGAGCAAGTGGAGGATAACTTTTGTTTATCTCAAGTTTTGGGAGCCAAGCTTCCCTGATTTTAAGGAAGCTGTTGGGAGCTTCAGTTGTATAAGTAGAGAGGCCTAGGGCCTCATTAGGTTGTTGGAAGTTAGTCAAATTTTCGAATTTTGTTTGCAGCTTTGCTTTGCTCAACTTCGAGCTTACTTTTGTTGACAGTTTCATGTAATCCTATTATTATTTTGATAATGAAGATGAGATCTTGTGCGAGCTAGCACTGAGTTACCTCAAAGGGCTGAATCTTTTAGGTTAAGGCCCAATCCAAGTAGCCAAGCTCCTCTTGTTTTGTATTTATATGCTTTGTTTCAGTTTATGAATTATTTGCAGTTAGACATATTTCTTTCTTGGTTAAGAATAGGTTTCTTTTGGTGATTTAGAAGGATGTTTCCATTTCAGTTTGCTGTAGCAGGTTGAACAGTGATAGGAAAAAGATACAAAAAGGCCATCAACAAATCCTTGGCCTCCTTTCCTCCCTCTGGGACCATGAACTGAGGCCAAGACCCTCTTGTTGCCACAAAAACATAGATTTTCCTTTTCCATAGGATTTCTAGTGTTGCAGTTTATTAGAAGGTTAATGCTTTGCTGTAGATCTATTTCACCATGCTCATTTCGGTCTTTGCAATAAATTTCCTTCCATGCTTTCTTTCCATGTAGCATTTTTCAGCATTTACTTTCCTAGATCAGAATTTGGACTAGCTTGATGCAAAGTTCTTTTTTTTTGATGTAGCTAGTTTCCTTGCTTGCTTAATCTCATGATGTTAATTTCAGTTCTCTTGCAACAATCCTCTTCTCACAATAAGTCAGCCAACCAGCCATCACCATTTCTCTTTGATATGTGTTCCACAGGTCACCCAAAGTTCCTCACAAATCTGCCTTAGCTTTCTGTACTTTTCTCATAAATTTTCCTCACTTTCCTTGAACAAATCCAACCACCTTTATATTTTCTGATCGTTATTGATGAACCCTACGCACCTTAACACATCACCATAGACTTCAGCTACCCTTTCCACCTGCTTTCCCACCTTCAAAACCTCCAAAACTGCTCTCGGCATCCTCTTGTAGACCTCCTGTAGATCCCCTGCAACCTCCTATAGATTTCCTGTAGGTGTCTTTTTGAAGTGTGATTGTAGGAAAAGCCTCTGGAAGGCCACCTGGGACCTCCTAGGACCCATCCACACCTTCCTACACCTCTGAAAACTCCAAATTCGCCCTCCATTGCCACCTAATCGATGCCACATTCACAAACAAATAAATTACATGCATGGCAATTTCACCTAAAAATACATAAAAATCCAAAAAGATGTTTTTTTCTCATTTCCTTCTAGAAATAGCTTGAATAGATGTTGTTTACTTCCTAAGTAGGTAATGGAATTCATTTCGTGGCTTTTCGTCTCTCTTTCTACAAAAGTAGGATTAGTTGGTTAAGTAGGCTTTGTTAGGTTTACTTCACATTTCAGTCTTCTTTCTCTTTTTGCAAGTAGATTAGCCTCTGTAGAGTACACTTTCCTTTCTTCCTTCACATATAAAGCTTCTTCTAGAATTCATAGAAGTTGGCTTGAGCTCCTAGTGATCTTGTGCTAGCTGACCAAGTGACAACCTGTAGTAAGAACTAGTACTTGTGCATACAACACCATTGCTTCCAAGTTTGTTACGAACTACCGGGTTGCTAAAAGTAAAGTAGGAAGCCCAGGAGTTGCAACATTATTGCTGCAATAATAGTGCTCACCAACTGGTGCATGTGTTAGGAACTGCTTAAGCTGCTCAAAGCTAGCCTCACACTCTTCGATCCATTCGAACTTCTTACATTTCCACTTCAATGATGTGATAGCATAAGAAATCTGTGAGAAGTTCTTCATGAACCTCCTATAATAGCTTGTCAGACCCATGAAAGATCTCACCTCATCCACACTCTTAGGAGTTACCCACTCCATGATGACCCTTATCTTCTCTGGATCAATTGCAATGCCTTCCTTGGAGACAGCATGTCCTAAGTAGTGTACCTCAGTTTGAAAGAAGCTACATTTTTTGAGCTTAGCATACAACTGATGCCCTCTCAACAATCTCAATACTGTTGCTAAGTGCTTAGAATATACCAGTATATAATCAATGAACACAATAAAAAACTTATCCAAATATGGGCGCAACACACTATTCATGAAACACATGAATGTAGTTAGAGAATTAGTTAAGCTAAATGGAACCAAAACAAACTCATAATGCCCATACCTGGTCTTGAATGCAATTTTGTAAATGTCCTCTTCTTTGATGCGTACCTGATGGTATCTAGATCTCAAGTAAATCTTTGAGAACACTGTTTCTCCCTTCAGCTAATCAAACAAGTCATCAATCCTCAGCAAAGGATATATGTTCTTGATAGTCACTTTGTTCAACCGCCTATAATTAATGCATAATCTGAGAGTACCATATTTCTTCCTCACAAACAATACTGGTGCGCTCCAAGGTAATACACTTGGCCTAATGTATCCCTTGTCCAACATTTCCTTTAGCTGCAATTTCAACTCAACCAACTCAGGTGTGCTCATCCTATAATGTGATTTTGATGCTGGAGCTGCCCGTGGCACTAACTCAATCAAAGAGTCTACCCCCCTGTGAGGTGGAAACTCTATAATGTCCTCAGGAAATACATCCTTGAACTGCTGCAACATTGGGTACCTGTTCAACACATCTGCATCCTCAACCTCCTTACCCTTATCACCAGAAATGTGTACTGAAAATAGCTTGCACCCTTTCCTGTGGCTATGCTTATCTTGCATAGTTGTCACCATCCTAACTGATGTGGCCTTCTTCTTACCTTGCTAGACTCTTGTTTCCCCATTTTCATCAACACACTCAATAAATTTGTCATAATAATCAACCATGGTTCTATGAAGATACAACCAATCCATGTCCACTAACATATTGTATGTACCCAATGGTAATACATTCAAATGGGTTGCTATAGGCATACCATTTAAGTCAAATGCACAAGATCTTACCCAATAATGAACTCACTTATTTGTACTTGTAGCCAATTGCACTAACCAAGACTCTGCATGCAATTCCTTAATCAAACCACACTTATCCACCAAGTAAGGACTAACATAGCTATAATTATATCCAGGGTCAATCAAAATAGAAATAACTTGATCACAAAGCTTACCATCCATCTCAATGATAGATGCCTAGTGTTCTGCCTGCCTATTGTCCACTGCTGCATAGATACACAAAATACTTTGACCAACATCTCCAACAATCTGTGCCTCCTGTGCACTATATATCTAAGGCCTACCACCCTGATTCTGTGGACAATCTCTCTTAAGGTGTTCTTTGCTACATGTCCAACACTCTAATCGACCAGTACCAACACCTCTATGTTGTTGCTATGACTCATGCCCTTGTCTAGCTGTATTAAATCTCTTTTGCGGTGCCACATTCTCTTTCTCATCTGCATGCTAAGGAATTGTTCTCTTAGGCTTCAAATTACCTCTACCTTTGTCCTTTCCTTTCCATCCATCATGAGATTCATTCTTACGCTTTGATTATTCATAAAAATTCTTGAGTTTCCCAATAACTTCCTTAAGTGACTAAGGCTCATCATACTCAATCCAATCTCTAAATGCTAATGGAAAAACACTGACAAATCTCTGAAATTTAGTCTTCTCATTAGTAAGATATAGTGCATACCTCAATAGCTCCAGAAACTTGGTTGTATACTCTTCATCCATCATTGATCCCATCTTTAGCTCATAGAATTCTTTTGCCTTACTATCATAGTATCTTTTTGACAAGTACTTCTTCTTGAAAAGCCTCTTGAATTCCTGCCAGCTCAGGTCATCTGTCTTGATGTCTTTAACCCGCTTAACATCTTCCCACCATATGTCTTCTTTACCTTTCAAGCTAAACATAGCTATTTGGGCCTTCATGTTATTTGTGTACTCATGCAACTCAAATAATTTGTCGATGCCAAGTATCCAAGCCTCTGCGTCTTCCGGCTTCTTCACATCTCCATCAAAAGTAGGTGGTTTTTCTTTCTTGAATTCATCTGGCAAGTACCCCATATCATTCGTCCTATAAGGATGATAGCAATGACGATCATGATGTCTATCAGAACTAGAACTAGAATAATACCTATACTTATCGCCCCTCCCATCCGGAGTGTCCAAAAACCTACCATCTCTCACCGTGTCAGATCTATCCGATCTGTGTCTACCAGGAGGTCTACTGCCATATGCTCCATTAGTCCCATCCTTATGTGCATGGATGATCTGAAGCAACCCTTTTTGCTGCAAGTTCAACAAACTCTAAAGTAGTATAGCATTAACCTCTACTTGCTTCTCTTGTGCCTATATGATCCAATCATTATCTACTTTACAACTCCTTATCTCTTACTTCAATCTTCTCAGTCTATCGGCCAAATCAGATGTATGCCCCACACCACGCTTCTCATCTGATGCATAGGGATATTCTACGTAGTCTACCACCTTGCTAGCCATTTGATCTCTTTCTTCCTGCAATGCATAATATGTAAAATAAACCAAATCACAATAAATTGATGTACCTTAGTATAGCTTGGGGAGGATACCTTGTCTGCAAGATCACCATATCAACGTGATACATGTATAACATAATCATAACAACGTATAGACATACACAATAAATGTATCAACACATAAACATCACTCTAACTAGGATCCAATCATCGATGTAAGGCCATAGCAATATTGCATGTTATGACCTCATGCATGACAACAACCATTAATCCATTGTATACATTGCTACATGCAACTGACAATATGCATAAGCAATGTCTAACCAACTACAAATACCCATAACCGCATGTAGTCAAACATAGTCAATCAATTCTTGCAATCAACCTACAAGACTAATACATGTAATCAAAATACTCAAGGATGTAACCTAACACACAAGTATGTATGTAGGTGACATAAAATCAACATGTAAGAGACATAAAATAAACATGTAAGAGACAAATAACCATATACAGTCAGTCACATACCCATGTCAATTACTCTTCATGAAATCGACATCAAATTCTCCATGATAACCATACTACAACCCTAATCCATCATCAAGAAAATGCAACAAGTATATAATTTTAAGAGACACACATGTAACTTGTAGGAATTTATAGGGTAAGTTCCTCAGACAGAACACCAAAGGAAACTGCTCACAAATAGATCACAGATCAATACACCAGTATTTTGACGTGGTTAAAACCCTCAAAGAAGGAAACAGTCCACGGCCTGAGCCAACGCGACCACTTCAGGCAATTTATTAATAAAAGAATGAAAATTTACATAAGCTTCTCTCG
>APFE031061945.1:34848-51656 GCA_000404065.3 Pinus taeda | reverse complement strand
CAAAACCATAGGTGGGTCCGCCCAACCTAACATAGGGTCAAAAACCAAAATTTTCTGGGGCGCTGCCCCGGACCCCATAAAGTGGGGTTACAGGTACCCCTCAAACCACATGTTAACTATGTGGAAAGAATATAACACAACCCAACACATTCAACATAAAAATCATCTAGTTCATACTAACAACGTTCTAGATTAGATTTTAGTTCAATTGATAGTGTCATCTAGGCTCCTAAAGAGGGTGTTGGACTTGTGTAGGTCCACACTATGAGAGAGATTTCCCTCAGTGACAAGGGAAGTCTAAACCAACACAACAACATACTATAGTGGTATATTTGGGAAAGGCACATCAAATACATGTGATAGTGAACAACCAATGGGTTGAATACCAATACATTGTTATAGAGGCTATAGGTAACATTGATGGTGTAGATTTTGCGATTTTGATAGATTCTGGTGCTACTAAGTCCTTTATTATGCATAGTTCATTATCATAAATAAAGAATGAAAAATAGAACAACATGAATTTAGGCATGTAGAAAATGGCACGTGGGATGAAATGGAATGTGTGAATGTTAGTAAAGGATTGAGGTCGAGCTAAGCATGTGTAAGACTAAGGTCTCTATGTATGCTATGGTCTTAGGATCCTCATAATGACATTTTCATAAGAATAGAATGGTTGGAACAACACAAGGTAGTTCTAGATTGTAAGGATCAAGTGGTGCACTTCATTGATGATGAAGGTCAAAAGAAATCATTAGTTGGTAGGAACAAAGGAGTATCATCAAGGTTAATCTCATTAATGAAATTGATGATATGAAGAGAAAAGGATGTCAATTGTATTCCATTGATTGATTACATGACAAAAATGATTCTAAGTACTTAAACATGTATCTAATACTCTAAGAATTTAACGGTGTATTTGTTGGCTTAGGGAGTCATGACCTAGGTTCAAAGTTTAGCTGCGCCAACCAACAAAACCCTACACTACTGTCTCTTTTGGCAGCAACCTGCGTAACACGAACTGCAGTCTCACCTGAAGAAGTATGGGGGGATGCAAGAACCAAGTTTCTACATCCAGAGACTAGTGTGATGTCTTCCAATGCCTCAGATATGCCTTTGCGCAGATCGATACACTCTTAGGGCATGTTGCTGCAACTCTATTACAGCAGCCTGTAGACCTTCGCGAAGGTCTATGATCAGTCCTTGCAGACCTTTAACAGTAAATTTTCTGACTTACGCACATCAGAGAGCAGTCCTAAATTAGGGTTCGTGCATATTTACTTAAGTTATTAGTAAACATCAGAGAATTCATCAACGTCTTCGCAAAAATACTTAAACATTCATTGCATACATTATTAACACTTATTCAAGAGAATCATGTAACATTCAATCAATATCTCATAAAATAAATCATCCATCGACATCATATAACATTAACAGAGATAAACATAAATACTCAGGAACTCTCGGAAAACTATCTTTATTGATCTTCAATTCAAGGTTACAGACTCAAAAATACCCTATGCACACAATTGCAAGGGTTTGCACACTCAGCTGCAGACTTTACCTAGGCTCTGTGCACTCAGCTGCAGAGCCTTTCTTCTCCTTTCTCACCTGCTTCTTCTTACTTCTTCCTATCTTTATCTACTTGTCCCCCACTAAGACTCACTATTTATAGACTTTTCATACAATGCCATGGTTCGCGGACCATGGGTGAATCTCAAAACTGACTCAAACTTTAGATAAAAAAGGGGCTAAGCCCCTTTGAATCTTATTCATCTACGCTCTCCACATCCAAAAATCGCGAATACTTTACATTGTTTACAAAACTGTACCAAAACTTGGGCTATCTAAACCATAAACTAACCCAGGGGATCCCATCCCAACAGGCCCCCAACACAAAGATCATGAATTTCCCTTGAGTCACTATGTTGGTGTTGTGATCTTACTCTGAAGACCCCCCAACTCCACATGAACCACTGCAACTTCGGAAGTTCTCTGCATTACAACCTATTGAACCTCCTTGACCAATTTTTCAGTGGCTGGTCCTTCTATGGCCAACCTCATCGTTTGTTGTGTCTGTTATAGTCCTTTAAGCTTGTCTTGAATGGAAGTCGTGACTTGATATGCCTCCTCCAACTAAGGCTACAAAATGGCCTTTAGCATGACCTCCTTCTTTTGCGCTTCCTCAACCTGTGCCAATAGTTTTTTTCCTTCCTGTAACTTGGCAAGGCGCTGCATTAGTGCTAAGGTGTGTGCAGTCACCTTGACCTCATCATATTGGCGTTGCCTCTCCCTTACTTCTATGTTCAATGTCTAAAGATTCGGGTCCTCCTGTAGATTGGTCAAAAACTCTATAGCTTGATCAAACAATGCTGCACATTTCGTGACTGTAACATCCAAGATAGCCATGCCTTCCTTTATCACAGCTCCGCCCTACTCCCAGACCTCAGGCAGAATCGTTGGTTACAACTTCAGTTGCAACTTTGAAGTCTTCATGTTGAACTCGAAAGTGACTCGTCCAACTTTTGTTTTAGCCTCCCGCACACTAGTGGCTAGTTTTCTAATTTTGGCTTCTGGCTGTGCGTCCTTCGGGATGTGAAGTTCAGGCACTGTCTTACATGCCTCCGCTATTGCTGACTCTAGATGTGGACTATGTGCCTGTAGTGCCTCCTTTTCCTTCTGAGCCTACATCTTTTCAGCAAACAATTGTTGATTATTGACTTTAATTTCATTGACAACAGTGAGTGCCCGCTGCTCTCTGATCCTGAGCTCTTCCACGACTCCCTGTAGTAATGCATGTAAAGATTCAAGTGATAGTGTGGCAAGGTTTAGTCCCATGTTTGTAACTTTGTGAAGTAGTGTGCAATGGTCATCTGTGTCGGCGTGGACTAAAACTTCAGGCAAGGAGAAGACTCTCACATCCTGCGATCAAGCCATCTTTGCAACTTTAATTTTTCCCCATGCCAAATTTCCTTGCACACCACTCGCTTTCCCAACATCCTCCTGGATTCGGGTTGCTTGGAGCTGCAATTCATGCAGATTGTTCAGAACGCCCCTCAATGTTTGCATGTATTGTCGCTCAAACTGCTACAACACTTTTGTGTCGGTGTCCTGAAATTTTATCGTCGATCTCATCGAGATCGCCTTCTGTTAATACCATGGGATCAACCTGTGTTCTATCCGATTTTTTCTTCTTTCATGTTCCTCCCTGTTGCTCTGTGCCACGTCTTTTCAAAATAAATGGGGTGCTCTACCCCTTATCATCTCTGCTTCCTTGTCCTGAAAGCTCTTCTTCCTCTATCTCCGGCGAAGGTGACTTGTCACCTTTATGTGACTCACGTTGTTCTTCTTCTGCCTACTCCTTAGTAGCGCGTTCTTGCTCCACATGAGCCTTTTTTGTCGCTTCCTTCTTTTTTTGTTCTTCCAGGGTATGCATAGCCTTCTTAGTGGCCTCCTTTTGTTTCTGCGCAACAAAACTTTTTGCACCTATGCTTGGTCCAGTAGCTAAGTCTGACGGGGCATGCCACTCTATAGGCCATTTCAATACAATCTCCTGCACATCCGTTTCTGAAACCAAATAGGGAAAATGGTGCCGTTTCTGCTCTGGATCCTCCCACACATGGATATAGATGTTCTGGAAGTCGGCCTTGAATGTCGCGTAGGCTGACAGCTATGTGAACAAGGTTGGGGACAACCTTGGACGATGATTGATGGCCATACGGAGATCCATTTCCATAAGAACCCAAAATATCTTCATCTCTGCAATCCACGCGACATCCTTTGTAGACCATAAGGAAGTGAATTGCGTTGCCTTCAGTAATCCTTCCTTGAGAGGAGGAAATTGGCTATGCTTCGATAATTTCCATGCAACGAGCATAATTGACAGCAATAACCAAGCGTAGTGGAATGACTTGGTTTCTTCCTGGGCTTCGTGACAGTTCATTAGGAACTCCTAACAGAGTTATCTTGCCCAATTAAATTGTACGCCTTTCGAGCACTGTGTAGCCAGGGAAACTGTTAGCGCTAGAATTTCATCCACGTGGCATTTTCTCATCACCTTCCCTGCTAAATTATGGGTAGCTAATTGAATTGCATGTTCTGTTATGGAAATAATGGAATACCCTCGCGATTTCTTGAGGAGACCGTAATCCCTCGTCATCCTTTCTGCAAGGTCTTTCTCCCCAGTCTTACCACCAAAATCCTTATCCGGGTTCATGCCTTTATAAAGCAGGTGCGTGATTATGTGAATTAGCATGTTTGTAATGGGGATAGGCCCTCCTAGCCATAAATATCCATCGCGCAATAGTGTGAGTATTTGGTGCACACATATTGTATTAATGGGGGTATGGTGATAGTGGGGCACCCACAACAGATTGAGCAACCTTGATTGCTCGACACCGTAGACCCATTCCTCCATTTCCAACATTGTAACACTTGTTTCTTCATAATAGATCCTCCGCATATACTTGTACGTCACCAAGTGTGGAAACTTAGCATGGTCTGCGAGGTCCCAATCCTCCATTTTCAACAGTGGGATCCTTGCAAGTTGAGGGCCTTCAAAAGGGAATTTCTTAGGTAGCAGGGGCATGGATATTGTAAACTTCTCGACATTCGGGTCCTTTGTGACCTTTGTTTTTCCCTCCTATGGAGGGATATACTTAGGGAACCTTGTCATGTGTTTCACTCCTTCAGCATCAATATCCTCTGTTTCTTGGGCTTCTTTCACTTCCAAGTCCACTACTTTCTACGACTTCTTATCTTTCTTCTATTTCTTTGTTTCGGTATGCTTCCTGGGGGATGCGCACACTGACACCAACTTTTTCTTCTTTTCCTTTGTTGTGGGTTGCTTCTCTCCCATTGCAGGTTGTTTTTCTTTTTTCATGGTCAGTTTCGGCCCGGGCGACCTCAACGTCGTGGGCACCATAGACGTAGCTTCTGCACTTGACACTTCTAGTCCTGGTGCATCAGACACAACTGATTTTTGAACTTAGGGCTTTGGTGGGGTTAGTGGCAGTCATTCTCTCCATAAACAACTCGCGGGCTTGGAAGAAATGTTTGCTCGTGACATGAATTCTTCCCAAAATGCTCAGCTCATAGGCGATAGATAGCGAAATGCAGCAACAAATCTAAGAGCGTAAAGTGTCCTCTGTTGGATCGACTTGCGTAATTTATAGGGAGTTTTGATTTCAAATCCGACCGTTCCCCCCAATTTCTAATAATAAATGTTGTTTTGGCAGCATATCTTCAAATATTTTTGCCTTAAATTTCGCCACCTTGCTCCACTTAATCATCTTCTGGCCGTCAAATCATGAACAATAACTCCAATGGTCATTTTCCAGCTGCGCTGTGTGGTGCCTTCCTCCATGGTGTAGCTTCGTGAGCGCAACTTCATGGGTTGTATCTTCATCATTCTCCACACAACCTACTCATTGTGTTGTCCTCCAAACCCGACAGTGTAGTTTATAGTTTCGTGCTCCCTTGCAACTGCCTGGAGCACTAAGACTACCATGCTGCCATATAGTCATTGTGTAGGATACCTTGTATACAATTTCAACCTGCTCCCATTCACTCTTCCTGGGAAGGGTTCCCCATTCAGCTTTGCGAGTTGAATTGCGCCTCCATCTGTAATTTCTTTGAAAATATATGGCCCTAAGCAATGCATCTGGGATTTACTCAGAAATTTAGTGAATTTACTATCATATAATAGGGCAAGATCGTTTAGCTTGAAGTTTCGAATCTTGATATAGCGATCATGCCATGCTTTTTCACGTTGCTTTTGTACTTGTTGATGAAATCCTGCCAAAAATCAATCATCTTCGAGTTCCATCAGCTGCACGAGTCGTTCCTCCAAGGCCTTGCGATCTGCCATATCCGTCAAGGTTGCTATGCACAAACTAGTCACAATGTACTCCATCAACATTACAACTTCGACCCTATATACTAATCTGAACAACATTTTCCCTATCAACTTCTTATAAGTAGTCCTATAAGCCCATAGTACTGAAGGTACACACGCACATCCCAGTCATTTCGTTGCACACTGTAGATCTTTGTCAGTGCATTCTCCAAAATCTTATTGAAGGATTCAACAGTCCCATTGGCCTGCGGGTGATATGGTGTACTCCTCGGATGGTAGACTTGGAATTCTTCAGTCAACACGTTGATCATTTCGTTCATAAAGTGCGTACCTATGTCACTCATCAACACTTTCGGGCAGCCAAATCTGGTTAAGACATACTCAAACAAGAGCTTTGTTGTCGTAGCCCCTGTACAATCCTTAACTGGTTGTTCTTTCGCCCATCTGGTTAGATATTTTGTCGTGGTGATAATATAGCACGTGCTTGTTTTCTTTCCCGGGGGCTGAATTGGCCCAATGAAGTCACTCGCCCATTTCTCCAATGTGTGCAAAGATACCTGAGGATGTAGTGGTAACTCATCCCTTCGCGATGGTGTTAGGTCCCTATAATACTAGTGATGCCCCCATTACTATTGTAGTTGTATCCCTTATTAATATTGTTGTTCCCTTATTGTCCCCATATTGTTATTATTGTGCCCCATAGAATCCCTTTATTGTTATTTGTGTGCCTTTATATTATTATTGTTAGGTCGGCTTGGTTATATTGTGACCCTTTAGACTCCTATATATAGAAAGGAGGTTTTGTCATTTGTATCATCCAAGAATTGTTCATTTGTGTAATGTAAAGGAGGTTGCCCCCTCGAAGAGGCTGAATTCTAAGGCGTTCAACTATCTTTTCTATCTTTTTGTGAGTTGATTTCATAACATTTGGTATCGGAGCTTTGGATTCTAGGGTTTCGCTGCTCCAAATAGGTCATCATGGCATTTTTTCTATACCTTTTCATTCTGTGATGTTTCAGGAACGAAACAAAAAACCCATTTAAGACGAAATTGCACTGAACCTCGGGTCCAAATTTCAGAGCTTTTCGCACTATATTTTCAGAGATATTACTGAGGAAGTTGGCCTTTTTGTAGACTCTTTAATTACATTCCAAATAGGTGACCTTGGGAAAATCATCATAACTTTGTTTCGAGCATCAGATTGAAATTTTGTAAGAAATTACAGAAAGAGGACAGACTGTAGTTTCTTGTGTATATTTTTCAGATACTAAGGTCAAAACAGTGACACGTGGCACTTCATACAAGTTCGCTCTTTCGAAAAGGTCTATAATTAGGTCATCTTGGGAGGTTGTGCATAGCTTTGCCTTGGAGAATCTAAATTCAATCAGACTGGTGGCATTGAAAGAGGACACAGAGGGCTACTGCAAGTCGCAATTTCAGAACAAGATGATCCAAAATTACAAAGATACATCAGACTCAATATTGAGCTCCTACAAAGTGAAAAAAGGTGTGTAGTTTTTTTTTTTTTTTGCATAAGCTTGGTTTGAAAAATTAGTTTGAAGGAATTCAAAGGGCATAGTAAAGCATTATTATCAGTGATTGATTCCTTGAGGAAAGAAAATACACTAAAGGTCATAAGTGTGCTGAGAGGAAATTATTCTACATAGATTGTGAAGAGGAAGAAGAAAAGGAACAAGAAAGGTCAAAAGAAGTGGATATACTCCAGGAACAAAACCTAGATAAAGAAGAAATGAATCTGACCACATCTTGTAATGCATTGGCTGGAATTACCTCTCCTCAAACCATCAAGATAGAAGGACATATCAAGAAGAAAAAGGTAATAGTGTTGATTGATTCAAGAAGTACCCACAATTTTATTCATTGTAAGATAGCAAAAGATTTGAATTGCTTCCTATATCTAGCACCAGAGTGTCAAGTGATGGTTGCAAATGGAGGAACGATAATATGCTCTGGAAAGTGCCATAATATCAAGCTATCCATGGGAGAATATGTATTGAATAGCCCAATGCTTTCCATTCCAATTGGAGGTGTTGATCTTGTACTAGGAATCCAATGGCTACAATCCTTGGGTACAATAGCTTTTAATTTTCAAGAACTTTTCATGAAATTTTATGCCGAAGGAAAGGAAGTTGAATTAAGGGGTATTGTAGGAAAACCGAGAAGGTTAATAAGCTCTAACGGTATGACAAAGCTCTAAAAAAGGAACAATGAGGTGTAATTGCAAAATTATGTTCGCTAGATGTTTCCACATCGAAATCATCTATTCCTCCAGATCTCCAAAAAGTCTTGGACAATCATTCCAAGGTATTTGAAACTCCCAAAGGTCTCCCACCTATTCGTGATCATGATCATGATATTCATTTGATTCCAAGAAGTGTTCCTCCAAACATCAGGCCGTACAGATATCCCTATGCCCAAAAGAGTGAAATTGAACGTATGGTTGCAGAAATTCTTGAGGCTGGTATAATTCAACCTAGCCAAAGTTCTTTCTTTGCTCCAGTAGTATTGGTGCACAAGAATGATGGATCATGGTGCATGTGTCCAGATTATAGGGAGCTCAACAAGCTCACTATTATAGATAAGTTTCCCATTCCTATCATTGATCAATTATTGGATGAATTGAATGGATCAATTTACTTCACTAAGTTATATCTTCAGGATATCATCAAATCAGAATGAAGTCTCAAGACATTCCGAAAATAGTATTTAGAACTCATGAGGGTCACTATGAGTTTTTCGTCATGCCTTTTGGCCTTACCAGTGCACCTTCTACATTTCAAAGTTTGATGAATTCCATTTTCAAACCCTTCCTTAGAAAATTTGTGTTAGTATTTTTTGATGATATACTAATCTACAACAAGTCTTGGAAGGATCATGTTGAACATGTTGACAGGATGTTACAACTATTGGAGGAGAAACAATTATACGCAAAAAGATACAAATGTTTCTTTTGAGTACAAGAGGTGGAATAAGGGTCATATTGTATCTCATGAAGGATTTAAGGTAGACCCTAGCAAAATTAAAGCCATTAAGGAATGGGAAATCCCCACATCCATAAAGAATTTGTGAGGATTTCTCAGGTTGAAAGGGTATTATCACAAGTTTGTTAAGAATTATGGGAAAATAGCAGCACCTCTAACAACATTGTTGAAGAAATATGCATTTTCATGGACTCCAAAAGCAACAAAGGCCTTCAAACATCTTAAAGAGGCAATGTGCTAGGCATCAGTCTTAGCTACACCGAACTTCACAAAAACCTTTATTGTGGAATGTGACGCTTCTGGAAATGGAATTGGTGTTGTTCTAATGCAAGATGAAAGATCCATTGCTCTCAAAAGTCGTCTAATCAAGGGAAAGTATTTACACAAAGCTATTTATGAGAAGGAAACGTTGGCAATACTACATGCACTTAAGAAATGGTGACTCTACCTAATGGGAAGACACTTCAAGGTAAAAAGGGATCATGATAGCCTTAAATACTTTTTAGAACAAAGATTATCCTCTAAAGAACAACAAAAATGGGTCACAAAGATGTTGGGTTATGACTTTGAAATCATATACAAAAAGGGGAAGCAAAATGTGGTGGCATGCACTCTCAAGAAAGGATGAGGACGTGGAAGTATTGTTGTGCGCCATTTCTATTATCCAACCAGATTGGATAAACGAAGCAAGGGAGGAATGGAAGAATGATGAAGAAGTGTGGGAACTTATTCGAAAGTTACAACAAGATTCCATTACATCTAATACATTTAGCTGGAAAAATGATTCGTTATGGTACAAAGATCACTTATACTTCTGTAAGAATTCCCAACTCAAACAAAAGATTCTTTTGGAATTGCACGCTTCTCCCTTAGGAGGCCACTCAGGATTTTTAAAAACTTACCACAGGGTTAAGAAGGAATTTTTTTGGGATGACCTTAAATTAGATATTCAAAAGTTTGTGGCAGAATGTTTGGTATGCCAACAAAATAAAGTTGAAACAATTAAGACACCAGGTCTATTACGACGTTTATCCATTCCAAGCCAACGTTGGGAGGAGGTTTCAATGGATTTTATCACGGGTTACCTAAGTCTGAGGGAAAGAGTGTCATCATGGTGGTAGTTGATAGACTTACCAAGTATGCACACTTTTGCACATTATCACATCCATTTAAAGCCAATACAGTTTCTACAGCATTTATGGAAATAATTCAAAAGCTACATGGAAACCCAAAGATTATTGTAAGTGGCAAAGATCCCATTTTTACTGGAAATTTTTGGACAAAATTATCTTCTTATCTTGGTACTCAGTTATCTCATAACTCATCTTATCATCCTCAATCTGATGGGCAAACTAAGATAGTAAACAAATGTGTGGAAGGATATCTTCGTTGCTTTGTATTTGATAAACAGACACAATGGGTCAAATGGTTGCCTCTGGCTGAATGGTGGTATAACACTTCCTCCTATACTGCAGCAAAAATGGCCCCATTTATGGCACTTTATGGATATCAGCCACCATCCATCACATCATATTTAAGAGAAAATTCTAAGGTTCAAGTAGTGTAACATCACATCGAGCATCAACAACAAGTTCTCCAACTCTTAAAGGATAACCTCGTGTTGGTGTAGAATAGAATGAAACAACAGGCAGATCAACATCGTAGTGAAAGAAGTTTTGATGTAGGTGGTTGAGTATTCCTACGGCTACAACCATATAAACAAATGTCCCTCAAGAAAGCTAAGAACATAAATTGTCAACAACGTATTATGGTCCATACAAGGTGTCGCAAAATATTGGTACTATGGCATAC
The DNA here is from genome assembly GCA_000404065.3 of Pinus taeda. Lineage (NCBI taxonomy): Eukaryota > Viridiplantae > Streptophyta > Pinopsida > Pinales > Pinaceae > Pinus > Pinus taeda. The sequence continues at coordinate 40,982 of APFE031061945.1, read as the reverse complement.
AAATTGGAGCTTCCTTTAGCTTCTCGAGTGCACCTAGTTTTCCATGTTTCATGTTTAAAGAATGTTATAGGCGACGAGCTCCTAGTTCAAACAATATTGCCAAAACTTGACGAGGAAGGAAAAATTATATTGGAACAGGAAGCAGTCATAGAAACAATAACTCGACAGCTACGAAATCGATCCATTTCAGAGTATCTCATCAAGTGGAAGAACTTATATGCTGAAGATTCCATATGGGAGGATGAGAATTTTATACAGAAGCATCCAGAACTGCTCAAGCATTGAGGACAACACGTTTTTGAAGGAGAGGGGCATGTTAGGTCCCTATAATACTAGCGATGCCCCCATTAATATTGTAGTTGTATCCCTTATTAATATTGTTGTGCCCTTATTGTCCCCATATTGTTATTACTATGCCCCATAGAATCCCTCTATTGTTATTTTTGTGCCTTTATATAGTAGTTGTTTAAGGTCGGCTTGGTATATTGTGACCCCTTAGACTCCTATATATAGAAAGGAGGTTTTGTCATTTGTATCATCCAAGAATTTTTCATTTGTGTAATGTAAAGGAGGTTTCCCCCTCGAAGAGGCTGAATTCTAAGGCGTTCAACTATCTTTTCTATCATTTTGTGAGTTGGTTTCATAACAGATAGTCTGCCAGTTCCTTGACATGCATCGTATGCCTTACAATACGCCTTGGAATCCTTGTGCAAAGTTGGCCACCATAAACCTGCGTGCAAAATCTTCTGTGCAGTTGCCTTGCTTGCATAATGACCTCCTGCAGCTCACCCATGAGCATCAGCGAGAATGTTATCCCGCTCAAAGTTCAGCACATATCTTCGTAATATTTCATATGCACCCATGTTATCCAACTGTCCCGCAATGACTGAAAATTCAGTCGTGTGCACTACTAATTCCTTCTTTTGATGACTTGCATATCCTTCTGGTGCCATCCTCGTAGTTAAGAAGTGAATAATGTCGGCAAAATGATCATCTATTACGTGCACTGCAAAGGGCTACACATTTGACAACCCTTTCTCTAGATTATTAGGCTACTCGCCTGTTTCGATCCACGATAGATAGTTAGGTCCTGCATTTAACCTGCCTAGCTTCACAATGACTTCAAAGTCATACTCCTGAAATAATAGAAACCATATGTAGATATTCCCCCCAACACACGCTTGTTGACCAAGTATTTCAAGACAAAATGATCTATGTACATCTTGAAATGCACTCCTAACAGATAATGCCTGAATTTTTGCAGTGCGTACACCATGGCCAATCCTTCGTGCTCAGTCGTTGAATAATTTTTCTCGCCATTTGATAACTTCCTACTTGCGAAGGCTATAGGATGGTCCATTTCTCCTTCACCGGCCTGCATCAGCACTGCACCCTATGCAATGCAAGAAGCATTCACATGCACATGAAACTCCTTCTTCCAATCAGGGAATATCAAGATTGGCGAAGTGAACATATTTTCTTTCAACACATCTAGGCTACATTAGCATTCTTCGTCCCAACAAAATTTTGTGTCCTTCTTTAGAAGTTTCTCCATGGGCGCAATAATTTGAGCATAATCTTTGATAAAATTTCTATATATCCCGTATGTCTTAGTGTCGCGCGTAGCTGTTTGATGTTCCTAGGGGCTTCCAAATTCACAATTACCACAATCTTTGCAGGGTCCACCATCAATCCTTGCTTAACACCACTTGACCTAGCAAGATCCCAAAGGGAACATAGAATATGCATTCTTTCAAATCCAACGCTATCTAGGATCTGTGAAACGTATCAAACATCAGGTACAGACTTGCTACATGGCGCTTCACTAATTCAAACACCATCCAGTCATCAAAGTAGACTTCTGGGAACTTATGAATGAACTCCTTGAACGTTGTTATGAATACGCGGGAAAATATCGCAGGTGCATTCTTAAGACCAAATGGCATCACAATGTATTGAGAAAAACCCCACTCCATTGTGAAGGTCCTTTTGCTCCTATCCTCTGGCATGATCTTGATATGATGATACCCAGAAAATCTGTTAGTAAAGGAATAGGCTTCTTGCCCTCCAACATTGTCTAACACTTAATCTGTAAACAGCATTGGGAATGGGTCGTGGACACACGCATCATTAAGCTTCCATAGATCTACTCAAATCCTTATTTCACCTTTTTGTTTCTTCTCTTGAACCACCATCGGGCTCACCCAATCAGATTCTTCAACCAATTCTATGATGCCTGCCTCCAGCATCTTATCCAGCTCTTAGCGAACCTTTTCCTTATATTTAGGATTAAGGCGATACGACCTCTGTTTAATAGGCTTCATGTCCAGCTTCAGAGTGATTTTCATTACGCCCAAATAGCCAACTCATCCCTTGAAATTAGAAAACTTTGTAGGGAAGAGATCCTAGTATTCGCATAGTAACTCAACAACTTTATCCACTGTAGGTTCGTCCCAATAATCTCCAATCTTCGTGAACTTTGGCTCTGTTTCAATGCCAATGTTTACTTGCTTTGTCTTCAATGGCGTGGAGATGTTCGGGTTTTGTACTTGTGGGCCTTCAACTTCATGATGCCCTTCTGCCTATAGAATATTAATGTTTCTCGGATCTTCATCCTCTTCTTCAATGGTGACATTATAACATTCCAAAACATGGCACAACTAGGTGCTCCAATCTTGTTGGATCCATTCCATAGGTTCATTCGACTTTCTAAAGATAGCCGCCTTAATCTCTTGTAGTGCTTCATCAATGCTTGTGAAGTCGTCTTTAAAGCCGAAGGTCAATAAGAATCCTTCCGTCAATACATTCCATTTCGCAGTACCATGGCAGAGCTCCATTTCCAAATGCCAATTCATGGGAATTGTATCCAATGTATGGCAAAATACATGTCCCCACTCTGGTTGCGCTTCCGTTCCCCATGCTTTAGTCCATTTTTCTAGGTGATTGCACATATTGTTCCTTCCATTATATTTCTTAGTCATTCTGGTGTTAGCATGCCCAAATCATAGCTTCATCATTCTTCTATAATCTCACCATCCAACAAATCTATCCTTATGTGTTCCCCACCATCGTGTAGGCGTAGTGCGCAATACCAACTCTAATGCTTGGAAGCAGTGATCCTTAGGGACTTCGCACTCAAATTCATCCAAAAATAGATCTACATCAGTTAAACCATTGTAATAGGGTAGTTTCCTTACCTTCGATGAAACACAGCACAACGACTTTGTCATCATGTTGCATTGCAACGTAGAAACTTCATGCAAGCGATTCTGCCAATGCTCTAACTCCTCATCTAAATCAGAGGTGCAAGAACTCTCCTGCTCCCATGCAATCCTCCCATCAATCATTGGACCAATCCATTCCTAATCTCACGATGTTATTTTGTAGATTTGATCGAATTCATCATCACTTTCTTCATAATCACGGATTGGTTCAGTATATCGCGCCCCTTATGTAGGGTCCAATGGTACTACAACTCGAAGCGACTCCCTTTCAAATGACATTGTCCTCTTTTTCAAATTGATGACTCCCTTCATATCAATTACCTAGTTAATTCTTAAGAGCATAGGGTAGCGATTATTGTCATCAACAATTTCTATAACTTCAAAGTCTGCTACAACACTCACACCTTCAATATCAACTGTAACTCCATATAATTGTCCCATGGGGATGATTTTCTGTTGGTTCAACATTCTGATCTAAAACAAAGACCAGTGCAGTGCAGGTCTCCCCATTCTTTCCCATGTTTGTTTTGGTAATACATTCGCATCGGACCCCAAATCGAAAATGACCTGGTCCATCTCATAATCACCTATCTACGCAGTGAGTCTCATCTCACTCCCTGTTCGTGCTTTATGTTTGCCAATTTTTATGACCACCCGATGTCCATCAGGGACTTTCTCTTTGTTGGCGCATTTATTTATTAATTTTTGCAGGCCTTCCACAGCTTTGCTACCGCGCAACAGTTTTTGGAGGTCTCCAAAAACGTAGTGAGTACAGAAGGATCAACCTCTGCAGGCGCATTGGTTTCTTGCACCTTGTCCTGGCTTCCTAAGGTGGAGACCTCAATGAAGCTCTTCTTGGCTTCCATAAATGTTTCCTTAGCACAATCCAAATCAAAGCCGACTTCTTTCTCTAGCACTTTGCGACCCATCCTTCTTCTTTAGACTGTTTACCCTTATCAGTGCCAGTTGTCATTCCACTTCTTAGCACAATGTTAACGCTCTAGTCTTCTTTGCAGGGCTTAGCCCTCATCATCTGTACATTACGTGTAGGCTTCTGAGGTTGTGTTTTCTTCTCTTGCATTTTAGATATCATCACTGTTCATTCTTCTATAGTATGGTCAAACTTTCTACAGTATTTAAATGACAGGTGTGTAGGCTTCTGACACTCTCGCGTGTAGTGCCTTGGTTGTTCGCAGTTGTAGCAGATGATCTGACCACAGCCTCTACCAGGTCCTCCTCCTCTGCAGCCCCGTCCTCAACCCTGATAACCTCCGCGCACTCTTCTGGTGCCCTAATGTGGAGGTTGAGTTTCTGCTTGCATTCGTATGTAGGTGTTCTTTCCATCATTAGCTCTTAGCTTCGACAGTGGCGCTTATCATGGCCATAGATTTGCAGAAGTTACAGAATAGTTGTTGAGGTGTCTAGACAAACTTTTGAAGTAAATTGCAATTATCTATTGCATGTTGTCCAAAAGCCTGACAAATAGCACACCATAGAGCAGTGCCCACGCTCAACCCTACTGGGGCTTCTAGCTTAAGGGTAGTTGGCCCCCCTCATGTACTATAATTCGTGTACATGGGACAGTGGTCTTTATCGTGCCCTTGGCTCTTGCACTTCAAACACCAGGCTTCCATGTGCACTTCTGGTTTAGTCTCCTTTTCATTCTTTAAAATCTGTAACTCTAGGTGTAAGCTTGCTAATTGTGAGTGGATCTGTTGTACTCCAAAGTTCATATCCTGGATAGGTCATGCATGCAGCCTCATCATGGTTTTTGTTGAGTCCCAAACTTACATCTTCCCTACATCCCTTTTTAGCCTTTTTCTCCAGTTACCTGAACCTCTAAGCTATCAAATCATTGCATATTAGTTTAAAATGAGCATATAAATGGTTTCCTAACTATGTTTTGTGATTGCTATTTGATTTAGATTTTTGCTCAATCCACTGCGGAATCTGTCACTTTCCGCAGCCTTTTTGTTAAACTCTATGCTACAGGGGTCTAATGAAGAACTCAGCCACATGGGCAAGCTACAAGGGACGTGGACATGGAACATGTCCCCTTGGTTTAGTCAAATCATCCACAGAAGCCCGAGGTCAAAGCCGGTCAAACGGTGGTCAACACAAGGAGTTATGCGATGGCACGACTCTATTTTCATCACAAGGAGGATTGCGTGGCAAGGTCCTGAGTTTTAGGAGGTGTGCTAACACCTAGGGACTGCTTGTGGACCGAATCCAACAAACTACCTCCTTGGATTTACTTCCCACGGCTACCATGTTGTTAAATTTCCGATTATGGTCTTTTACGTGTCTGGCTACTAGCGCAGACCTTATGAATTAATTATGTATTTTCTGCTATAAATAACACATCTTTGTATGCGTATATCTGGCTGCTATTATGTAATCTTGACTGTTTGTACGAGCCATCGAGCCGAGACTTAGTTTCTATTTTATGACTGCATTGCAATATATGGGAAGACACTGATTTTGAGTTCAAATTCGTGATTGGTTTTGATTGACCGAGGTTGCAGAGGGCCCCTCTACACCAAGGTCCTGTAGTTGTTGTATAACTTTATGTTTTTCTTCATTTTACGCTCTTGATACCATAGACGTTTGTTGCATATATTATCATGCTCATGGTATTTATGTTATTTGTTGTCCATAGCTTCTTTTATGCTTTTAATTGATTGTCAACTGATCAGTGTTTGCATTTCAGGTTCTAATAGGAAGCCCGGGCAATGCATATAGTTTTTGATTACTAATGACATGATGGAATTATCTTGTCCTACTGCTGATTTGTTTTATTGGTTCTAATTCCATCACTGCTTATTTCTTTAGTTTTGCTTTGTTCATTTACTTTTCTGCAAGATAGATATTAGACTATTCATATCATTCTTCAGTTACCTCCTATAGCCA
>APFE031061945.1:16671-28525 GCA_000404065.3 Pinus taeda | reverse complement strand
TTCATGATTTTAACTCCCAAGAGTAATCTAGGAGGGCACCCACTCATTTTAGGAAGACCTTGGCTAGCCACAACTGATGCTTTTATCAGTTGTATATCAGGGGATATGTATATTTCTGATGGTAATTCGACAAAGAAATTCAACATGTATCCTCCAGCAAAAACAATTACAGAAATAGGAGATAATGAATGGATTGATGATGAGGACACTATACAACCTGTCTATACCATTTCTGAAATCAATGAAGAGAGTCAAATTCTGAACACATTAGAAAACTTTGAAACCTCTTCAAAATATGACCACACACAATTTCAGTTAAATTTTGACATTGAGTATCTATCATCTAGACAAATGTCTCTTTACTTTATGGAAGAGTTTGGTAGTTCCACCACTGAGATTTTTCCAGGTAAAACATTGAATATCAACAAAAACTTGGAAAGAGCACAACAGTAAGAGTTAACCAGAATCTTGCAAAAACATTCTACTACATTTGCATGGGAGTATACTGACATGAAAGGTATTAACCCTAAGACTTGCATTCATCACATCTACATCGAGGAAAACAGTAGACCAATCAGACAACCTTAAAGAAGGATGAATCCAAATCTTAGAGAGATAGTGAAAGAAGAGCTCCACAAACTACTCAATGTAAACTTCATTTATCCAATCTTAGATAGCCGATGGGTTTCTCCTTTGGTTATAGTACCTAAAAATAATGGTAAATGGAGGGCATGCTGATTATAGGGAATTGAATAAAGCTGACTTTAAGGATTCACTTTCCCCTTACCTTTATCGATCAGGTATTAGGATACGTCTAGCATGAAAAAAGTGCTTTCATTTTAGATGGTTTAGTGCTATAATCAGTTCAGGGTGGCACCTGAAGATCAAGATAAGACCACATTCACCTGTCCATGGGGAACTTTTGCTTACTGAGTGCTTCCTTTTGGATTATGTAATGCACCCACAACATTTCAAAGGGAAGTACTAGGAATATTTTCTGATCTAATCCATGATTTTGTAGAGGTCTATATGGATGATTTTACAGTTTATGGTGATTCATTTGAAGAGGCATTAGAGAATTTGGAAAAAGTCCTTATTAGGTGTAAAGAAACAAATCTTTCATTGAGTCATGAAAAATGTTTTATGATGTTTACTGAAGGGATTGTTTTAGGACATCATATTTCAGGGGATGGAATTGAAGTTGATAAATCAAGAGTTGAAGTCATCTCCAAGCTGCCTATTCCAACTTGTCAAAAAGATGTTAGAAGTTTTCTGGGATTTACTGGGTATTATAGAAGATTTATAGAAAACTTCACCAAAATAGCATCTCCACTCTTCAAATTGCTTACAAAAGACTATGAATTCAAATGGGATCCTGATTGTCATTCAGCATTTGAAACTTTGAAAACAAGAATATCTGAAGCACCCATTTTGAGAGGGCCAAATTGGAAACTTCCTTTCCATGTTTCTACAGATGCTTCACATACAACTCTAGGAGCTATGTTGGGTCAAAAGGATTTAGTTCCTTATGCCATTTACTATACCAGTAAAAATTTGACTCCCACTGAGTTGAACTATACTGTGACTAAAAAAGAGTTTTTAGTTGTTGTTCATGCAATCAATAAATTTAGACATTATATAACAGGCTATGAAACATTTGTCCATACTAAACATTCTGCAATTAGATATATAATGAACAAACCTGTTACTAATGGCAGAGTTACGAGATGGCTCTTACTTTTATAAGAATTCAACATTACTGTGTTAGATAGACCAGGAAAACAAAATATTGTAGCTGATTTCTTGTCTAGGATCCAAAATACTAAAGAAAATTCTCCTGTAGAGGATAAGTTTCCAGATGAATATTTGTTTGCAGTAACTACTAAGACTCCTTGGTATGCAAATATTGCCAACTATTTGGGTACAGGGAAATTGCCTCCACATCTATTTCCTGGTGAAAAAAAGAAAAATTGTTCAGGAGAGTTCAAAATATTCATGGATTTCTAACAAATTGTTTAAAACAGGGCCAGATTGTGTGATCAGAAGATGTGTTCGGGAAGATGAAATGCCTGACATCCTCAAGGCATGTCATGATGAGCCATGCGGTGGACACTTTGCTGACGAAAAGACAGCCTATAAAATCCTTTCTTTAGGATATTATTGGCCTTCCCTCTTCAAGGACATAAAAGAATATGTCAAAAGGTGTGACAGCTGTCAAAGAGTAGGGAAATCGACTCTTTCAAATGAAATGCCATTACAACCATAGGTACTCATTGAACCCTTTGACAAATGGGCTTTAGATTTCATTGGACCCATTAATCCACCATCTAAGCAAAAGAAGTATATATTGGTATGCATTGATTATGTCACTAAATGGGTAGAAGCCCAAACATTACTTTCTACTACTGAAAATTCAGTTGTTAACTTTCTTTATGAGGATATTTTTACTCTCTTTGGTGTCCCAAGAGAAATTGTCACAAATCAGGGAAGTCAATTTACATCCAACATGATGGGGAAACTGATGAAAGAATACAAGATCAAGCACAGGAAATCTACTTACCATCAGCAAGCAAATGGCCAAGTGGAGTCTATAAATAAAGTCATTGAAAGTATCATCATCAAGACTGTTCATCTACATAGAAGAGATTGGGCTGAAAGGCCTCTTGAAGCCTTATGGGCCTACAGAACTACATGGAGGAATACAACATGACATTCTCCGTATGAACTTGTTTATGGGAAAGAAGTCCTGCTCCCCATTGAATTTCAAGTTAAAACTTTCAAGATGGCAGTTCAGTTGGGGATGGACCTATCAGAAGCCCAAAAACATAGAATGGGGCAGTTGAATGAACTAGATGAGATTAGACAATAAGCAATTCTAAGAACTGATCTAGTTCAACATCAAAGAGCTAAGTGGCATGACAGATATATCAAAGAGAAAAAGTTTCAAGAGGGAGATTGGGCATTACTATTTGATTCCAAGTTTAAAGACTTTCAAAGGAAAATTTCAGACTCATTGGCTTAGGCCATATGAGATTGACAAAGTCTTTAACAATGGAGCGGTAAGAATCAAGACCATTGATGAATTTCAAACTCCTCTTATTGTGAATGGCCACAGATTAAAGATTTAGCATAAGCCACTCTCAAAAGAAGAATTTGTCAAAATGTTCAAGAGAATTCTGCAATAAGGTTGGTGAAGAAGAATTCTTCTTCCCCGCCAACCTAGCCTTTGTTCCTTTCTGTTAAAAATAAAATAAAATTTATAAGCCTGAAAACCAATCTCTGATTGGCAGTCTTATACAAAAAATGTAGAGTGAAAATCAAGGACACCTGACACTCTATATTTTCCAAAAAAAAAAAAAAAACTTTCTTCATTTCATTTCCATTTTCACTCCACTCACTTCATCCCACTTCATTTCATTTCCATTTTCACTCCACTCACTTCATTTCACTCCATGCCATCCATTTCATTTCATCAATAAAAGTTTTTTTTCCCCATGATCGTTTCCATTCAGATAGTTATTGTCTAACTATCTCTATTTAGCTAAGTGGTTGTTGTGCCAAGTTTCCGCAGCTGGAATCAGTTTCCGCAGCCAGAAGCAATTTCTGCAGCCACCACTTTGTTTTTCAAATTTACAGTCAAGATGTTAGTACAATAAAATGAAAATGCAGGTATGACTAAGCATATGCTATGAAGACATGTACATGGAGCATCTACAGACATCAATAAGGAGCAATTGAGTAAAGGCTAATGGACAACAAAGACAAGGATTCTAAGTTATGGGCAAAAATTTCTTTCAAATAGCAATTAAAGGCACAATTTTGCATAGTTATTGAACCATTAAAGCTCACTATGTGCACTGATTATTTCGATAGCTCCACTACCATTCCACGACCTTACTCCATAAACCATACATTTACTCCCTAAACGGTTTCATGATTATTTTTCGGGTTCAACTTCTGGATGACTGCACTTCCACACTACACTTTTATTCATGAGAAGTGACCTATGTAAATACAACTCCTCTCCACCGTACTTTGTGCAGTCATTTTATCAACGTGTAACGTCTCTCACGCAGTCGTTCAATTCAAAATTCCGACGCCATTTCACTTGTGTTAAAGCTGCACCTTGATAGCATACATCTCCATTTCATCTCGGCTGCTCATCCTCTGTTTCCGCTTACAGTTCCGAATACCCCAATTCCTGTATCCATCTTCCATTTTCGGCCATGATTCCTCCACAAACCTTGCAACATAGCCATCTTACCTTTGATAAAACCCTCATACAATACGCAGTTGAATTCTAGAGAGAATTTTAAAGGAAAAGATGGGACGGTTACTGAGGGCAGAGCCAGAAGGGCTTAAGTTTTTAGAAGGGTACCCTCAGGCAAAAGAATTGCTCAAGAAAGCTAAATGGCTCCGTTTCATTTAGAAATTCAATGGCCATAACAAAGAAGTAACAAAAGACTTTGCAAGGTCTTTCAATGACCAGGTGGTGGAGATTGGAGACCTGAAGTTCACGGTCACTGAAGCCTCAATTGCAGCTGCTACAGATTTGCCCCAAGAAGGTGAGCGGTGGTTTAAAAACAAAAGTTTGGATGAGCAATTATGGAGAGTTATATTGTGTAACCCAGGTATGGAGGTTACTGTATTTACAAGAGGGATTCATGTTCATGCATTGAAAGAAGAATGGGCAGGCTTACTATTAATCATTCAAAAGTTTATCACTTATGAAGGCCGGTTTGGGACGATGTACATGTATCACACTATGCTATTGATGAACTTTTTAGAGAAACAAACTCTTAATCTGCCCTATTTCTTACTGTTGAGTTTGAAAAAGATGTGCACCACAGTCCAAAAGAACATAGGAGATATAGAGCCTCATTTATATCATCATGGACTCGTGAGGATTCTAGTTGAAGATCAGTTGAAGAGAAACAAAGATACTTGGGAGCGGTTTCTAGTGAGAAACTATTTTCAAGAGCAATTTGAAGCACCGCGAAGCAGTACACCAAAGGCACCAAGAAGGAGTAGGAGAAAAGGAAAGAGTGTCATAATCCAAGACTCTCCTATTGATAAAACTAAAGAAATGAGTCAAAAAGAAAAGGAGGAAAGAACTAAGGACAGAAAGCAGAGAAAGTTGAAGGGAAAGAGGAAATTGCAAGATGTTTACCAATCACCAGAACCATCTATAGAGGAAGACTATCAAGTGTTATCTGAGAGACTAGTGCATCTCCAAAAACAAGCTGCCACAACTAAGAAGGAAGAAAAAGGGAAACAAATTATGGAAGAGGAAAGTACTAGCCCACAGTACTTAAGAAGAAGCAGCAAACTCAAAGGAAAGTGGAGGAGAACACAAGTAAAAAGACCCCACTTCATTGACTTGGGTGGGGAAACACCTGAGAAACCTCAAGTTGGCCATAGTCCACCTCATCTTCTGCCAAATATTGAAGCCAGCCCTTCAGATGTTGATGTAAGCCCTTCTCGGCCAGAACTAGAAGACAGTCTTCCTCCTCAACAAGATTTTGAAGCCAGCCCAAGGAAAACACCTAAAATCGATCTAAAACAGCAAGAGGTATATGACTACCTCGAATCTTTAGAGAAGACAGCTGTAGGCCCGAGCACACCATCCATTCTGCCTCACATAACAAAAGATGCACAAGTTCAAGCTTTAAAACAAAAAGTGTTTGAATTGGAGGTTTTAAACAGGCACATTAAACAAGAAAACGAGGCATTAAAAGAGCAAAGCAAAGTAGACAAAATTATTCATGATAATACCATGTTACATATGGGTCTGTGGCAGAAGAAGAACAAGAAACTAAAGAAAAGGTGCTAAAAGTTGAGCAGGGAATTAATCAATCTCAAGTTCAGATGTTTGATAAGGAAACCCAGGATGGTGGTAGTACCAAGGAAGATGAGGAGAGGACTGGATGTATTAGCAGAGGCTTCAGAATACATAGGCTAAAGGGAGATGACTAAATTTTGGTTACATGAGGACATGCAACACCTTCACAGTGGGGGTATGTTGAGTCCCAAACTTACATCTTCCCTACATCCCTTTTTAGCCTTTTTCTCCAGTTACCTGAACCTCTAAGCTATCAAATCATTGCATATTAGTTTAAAATGAGCATATAAATGGTTTCCTAACTATGTTTTGTGACTGCTATTTGATTTAGATTTTTGCTCAATCAGCTGCAGAATCTATCACTTTCTGCAGCCAGAATCAGTTTTTGCAGCCTTTTTGTTAAACTCTATGCTACATGTGTCTACTGAAGAACTCAACCACATGGGCAAGCTACAAAGAACGTGGACATGGAACGTTTCCCCTTGGTTCAGCCAAATCATCCACAGAAGCCCGCGGTCAAAGCCGGTCAAACAGTGGTCAACACAAGGAGTTTTGTGGTGGCACGACTCTATTTTCATCACGAGGAGGATTGCGTGGCAAGGTCCTGAGTTTTAGGAGGTGTGCTAACACCTAGGGACTGCTCGTGGACCGAATCCAACAAACCACCTCCTTGGATTTACTTCCCACAGCTACCATGCTGCTAAATTTCCGATTATGGGTTTTTACATGTCTGGCTACCAGCACAGACCTTATGAATTAGTTATGTATTTTCTGCTATAAATAACGCATCTTCGTATGCGTATAGCTGGCTGTTGTTATGTAATCTTGACTGTTTGTATGAGCCATCGAGCTGAGACTTAGTTTCTATTTTATGACTGCATTGCAATATATGAGAAGACACTGATTTTGAGTTCAAATTCGTGATTGGTTCTAATTGACCGAGGTTGCAGAGGGCCCCTCTACACCAAGGTCCTGTAGTTGTTGTATAGCTTTATGTTTTTCTTCATTTTACGCTCTTGATACCATAGATGTTTGTTGTATATATTATCATGCTCATGGTATTTATGTTATTTGTTGTCCATAGCTTCTTTTATGCTTTTAATTGATTGTCAACTGATCAGTGTTTGCATTTCAGGTTCTAATAGGAAGCCCGGGTAGTGCATATAGTTTTTGATGACTAATGACATGATGGAATTATCTTGTCCTAATTCTGATTTGTTTTATTGGTTCTAATTCCAGCACTGCTTATTTCTTTAATTTTGCTTTGTTCATTTACTTTTCTGCAAGATATATATTAGACTATTCATATCATTCTTCAGTTACCTCCTATAGCCAGAGCGAGTCGAATGGTGAGGGATTGAGTGTGAATGTATAATTTGATACTAGTTTATTTCCTTTTGCAAGTTAGTGATTAGATTACTCATATCATTCTTGGTTACCTCCTATAGCCAGAGCGAGTCGAATGGTGAGGGGTCAAAAATGAGTTGATGTGATATGATTTAGTTTACTTTGCTTACAATTTTTGAATTGCTTTGAGTTCAGCCTTTTCTTTTTTTACATAGCAGCAAGGATACTGGGTTTCATAGTCACTAGTTCACTATTTTGTTTAATTAGAATCTAGGCACATCTTGATTTCATCATTGTAAGTTTCAACACCTTTAGAACACTTTGAAGTTTGGAAATTATTTTAAAAGGCCACCATTACCTTGAATACTTTTGTCCATACTTGATTATTAGAATCACCATCTCACACACCATCTCACATTAGAGAATCAACAAGAAGATAAATCAAAAAACAAATAAAAAACTAAAAACGACAAAGAACTAAGAAAATGGTTATCTTGCATAGATAGTTCACTTCACTTCAGCAGTTTACGACTCCTGGATTGACAATTTATGTAGCAATTCAGGACACACTAAATTGACGAAACAATTTCCAAGGATTCTACCTATGATTCTATCTTCTGTTGCAACAGAGAAATTCGCAAATGGGGAAAAAGTGATGCTATAAACCATTCGCGATCCTGGCTATCTATGATCTACATATTAGCTTCTCTAATCTGACACTTCAACCTCTGTCAGATTCCCAGGATGTTTCATCGACCCTCATCATGATTTATTTGAATCCAATTACTGAATGGGAGTCAAACTTAGGCTTACTAAACTCTTTGTTTAAATCCACCTTAGTCTTTGCTAGTGTCACAAGAGGTTTATCAGAACAATACTTAATGTGCGAGGTTAGGGTGCAATCCTACAAAGCGGTAACCAACTGTGCCTTCTTTATATTGTCATCAGTAATATGTTGCGTTGTCCATACAACATTCACAACAAACCAAAAATTCTTTGCATATTCACTTCCTATGCCCTTGAAGATCAGCATCTTCATCACGTTCACCATGTTGAATGTGGTTGATGGTGGTGGAGGTGTGGGAAAAGGTGTATGCAGTGGAGGTGGAGGTGGAGGTGGAGTGGATGGATTATTTACTTGAGGAATCCCCTGAGTGATTAGTTGAACAACGCTTCACGGCGGAGTCCATCTTTCCCCTTTGTCATCACTTAAAGGAGGTCCAATCAATGGACTATACTTCGACCTTGATCCTTCATGATTTCTAAAGAATCGTCCACTTCACATAGCTCCGAACATCAAGGTAATGGCTACACTCGTTTTCCACATAATAGCATTTTAATCCAAGTATTCAATGATCTTAAGTACTTACCTCACAGTCCTTTGAAAAATCGTCGCTCCGCTTTGTTATAATTGACTGAGGTATCAACTGCAAATTCTCTAACAAATTCTCCTAGAATTCGATTGAGCCAGTGATCGACAACCCACATGATCTTGTTTTCAGAAGCTTCTAATCGTCACACTAATTCTGGAGTCCACACTATAGGACTATCGAGCTTCCATCTTCCTTGATTATCTGTTAATTTAGCTAACCACTCATACAGTTCAATGGGAAAAGTGCAAAAGAATATCTCATGTATCTCTGTATACAGATACCTATTCAACCACTCTTCCTTCGACAAACGCAGATTCTTGTTTTCTTGTGCCGCGAACTCGTGAATCTTTTGATCCAACAACTTTTCAAATTCTTTCTTGGTTGGATTCCAATGATGCAACATCAAACATCTCTTTCAAGAATATCTCAATCCCGTCAATGGAACCATTTGTTGGCTTAGGGGGTCCTGACCCAAGTTCAGAGTTTAGCTACACCAACCAACAAAACCCTACACTACTAGCCCTTCTGGTAGCAACCTGGATAGCATAGGTTGCAGTCTCACCCAAAGTAGTGTGGGGGGATGAAAGAACCAAGTTTTTGCATCCAAAGACTAGTGTGATGTCTTCCAGGACCTTATATGATCCAGGTGGATTTTGGTGGCCACCCACCTATCCCATTTGGACCCCCACAACTGTCTCTTTCAATTTTTCAGTTTCCTAAATCGTAGCACAATTTACTATTTTTAGTAGTTTTTCGGGTACTGAACTTCCGGATCCGTTTTGAGGCCCTAAACGACATTTTTTGGGAAATCTAGGAGCAATATGTGTCCATGGATCGATGTTGCTCTTCTCAAAGTTGTAGTGCTCGGATAGATTTTTCTAACGAGCTATTGTACGTGTCAAACGAAGATCGAGTGCCAAAGTTACGACCTCGGGAAGTTGATGTACCAACTTACCCAAAACGGGGCCCAAAATTTGGCATTTCATCTTCTAGGGTTAGGTTTTGGGATGTGAAGGGTTTTTCATGTTTGTCAACAATAAATAGGCCTTCGAGCGGTTCAGAGACATGTAGCCGCCACATCTCTTCTCAGAGATAAGCTACCATCGCCCTAGCTGGTTTATTTCCATTTCTATTTGTAAGCATATTTCAGTATATTACATTAATGAAATGAAGTATTATTTCCATTGCATCTTTGTGTATATGGTTATCTCTGTATTTTGTTGCATTCCTGTTTAAATTTGGATCAATGGTATCAGAGCGGTCTGTTTTTTCTCTGTTTTTCTTTGCATGTCCCCAATGAGATTGAGATATAAGGAGTTAGGACTTGAACTAGTCGAACTTTTGTAAGACTAGCCTCACAAATCCCGACTGCCTTCCATGGCGGATGAGAAGAAAGACGAGGGGATAGGAGATCCTATCAAAATCTTTCTCAAAGAAGCCCTCGAGCGTCAAAGGAACACGATGATGGATAGCTTTGCGCAAATCCTTCAGCGGCTACCCAAAGGCGACGCATCAGCGTCCAACAGCTACTCTGGAAATGCCACATCGTTTAAGGTACAAGTCAATTTTGAAATCCCCATCTTGGAGGATCAAATAGATGTAGATGCCATAGATAAATGGTTAAATCTGTTAGATGGGTATTTTTTTGTTCATGAATTTTCGAGTCGGGAAAAGATTGTTTTCACTCTTCTTAATGCAGCCCCTCACATCAAGGATTGGTGGGAAACCTACTGCAACCAGAAGAATGGAAGTGCGAGCTCACTATTTTTAGCCACACCCACTTGGGATTCATTCTGGGATGCCATCAAGGAGCAGTGCTATCCTGTTAAAAGCTATGAGGACAAATACATAAAGTGGACCACACTGCGACAGGGAAGGGACCAAGATGTGCTGGAGTTCACAAACATTTTTCATACCCTTTGCACACAGTTGGGTATCAAGGACTCTGAGCTACATTTGGTACTCAAATACCGTGACTTCCTACACAGATACATCTAGGAAGAGATAGATTTCTTGAACATCTCCTCGCTCAGCACAGCATATCGATACACTGCCAAAATCGAGAAAAAGTTCAAACAGAAGAAGCGAGACTTTGGATCTACAAATTTGAAGACGAAAGGAAAAAGCCAAGATGGGGTGACCCAAGATAACCCGTCGAAGCTGCAAGAAAAGAACAACACCACGAAGTTGAAGAAGGACACAGGAAAGTGGTGTGAGTTCCAAAGGAGTCCCACTCATAACACAAGTGAGTGTCGGACCAAGCAGTCTCTGGTGGCTGAGTTGAAGGCTTCAAAATCATATGCATGTTCCAACCCTTAGTTAGAACCCAACAAGGGGAATGGCAAAGGGAAGCAGACCATTGACACAAACCCTAGCGCCATTGTTGCCACTTCCAAGATCCAGAAGAATGAGCCCCAATACCCAAAGGAGGGGGAGCATATTTTTCACTCACAGATGTGGGTAAAGGGTTCACCGCTCCAATTCATTGTCGATAGTGGCAGCCAAAAGAAACTCATTTCAGTAGAGGTCATGAAGCAGTTGGGCCTGCCGACTACACCACACCCACAACCGTACAGTATCGGGTGGCTTCATGAAGGACGAGATCTCAAAGTTCACTAGCAGTGCCACCTTCCCTATAGATTCAAGCCCTTCATAGACGAGGTATTGTGTGATGTTACACCTCTGGATGTTTGTGATGTACTATTAGGCCAACCATACTTGTGGAGGCGACATGCTGTGTATGATTTAATGCTCGTGTTGTCATTATTTCTTTGGATAATTCATTATACAAGATACTGGAGGTAGCCCCACCTACCACCACCTATTTGATCTCTACTAAGAAAGGCAACAAGCTCATCTCCTAGACTAGGAAATTCATTTTCTGTTTGATTCGCTCCCAAAGTAAGGGGAAGATCGTCACCACATCCATGACCCCCGCGAAGGGTTCCTCCACGTAGCAGCAATAACAAAGGGATACGGTCATGACAGAACAAAGGAACAACCTCTCCTCACCCATAGGGGTACCACACAAGCTTCAGATGGGCAACAAAGTCTGGTTTCATCTGTAGAAATAATGCCTTACAAGAGCCCATTAGATGCTCCAACCATGCCGACATGGTCCTTACACCATTACCAAGGTTGTGGGAAACAATGCTTTGGAGCACAACATTCCCCCATTCCTTCGCTTGCACCGAGTGTTCAATGTGGACCATCGTCGTGTTAGAATATTATATATTACGGAGCAATGGAACACATAAAATATTGCAGAAATATAAACACAGAAAACGCACAA
>APFE031061945.1:577-16651 GCA_000404065.3 Pinus taeda | reverse complement strand
GGGGCGCTGCCCCCGAAACCCCCCACCAGGGGGGGGCTCCCAAAGGTCGCAGCCGCCCCCCCTGGACCCCCCCTGCAGGGAATATTTTACGGGCGGCGTTGCCGCCCCCATTTTGAATTGGGGTCCAATGTGGCGGTACTTTTGAATATAGAAGATAATCAGGCTCCACACCCAACACGTCGACCATGCTTCTCGCCATTACTGGACACATCAGAGATTGCAGAATAGCTCACTAGGGACCAAGTTCAACAGCAGCTTCCTCATCTCATGCAGGAACTCAACGCAATGGGGAACATTGCTTCCTAAGGGGTGAGGAATGATCTAGGTGGATGTTGGTGGCCACCCACCTATCCCATTTGGACCCCCACAATTGTCTCTTTCAATTTTTCAGTTTCCTAAATTGTAGCACAGTTTACTATTTTTCGCGGTTTTTCGAGTCCTGAACTTTCGGAGCCGTTTTGAGGCCCTAAACGACGTTTTTTGGGAAATTTTGGAGCAACATGGGTCCATGGACCAATGTTGCTCTTCCTAAAGTTGTAGTGCTCGGATAGATCTTTCTAACGAGCTATTGTATGCATCAAACGAAGATCGAGTGCCAAAGTTACGACCTCGGGAAGTTGATGTACCAACTTACCCAAAATGAGGCCCACAATTTTTCATTTCATCTTCAGGGTTAGGTTTTGGGTTATGAAGGGTTTTCCATTGTTTCTCAATAATAAATAAGCATTCGAGCCTCATTGTAACATAATTCAGAGGCATGTAGCTGCCACATCTCTTCTCAGAGATAAGCTATCATCGCCCTAGCTGGTTTATTTCCATTTCTGTTTGTAAGCATATTTCAGTATATTACATTAATGAAATGAAGTATTATTTCCGTTGCATCTTTGTGTATATGGTTATCTTTGTATTTTATTGCGTTCCTATTTATATTCGGATCAATGGCATCAAAGCGGTTTGTTTTTTTCTCTGTTTTTCTTTGCATGTCCCTAAAGAGGTCAGGATATAAGGAGTTAGGGCTTGAATTGGTCGAACCTTTGCAAGACCAACCTCGCAAATCTCGACGGCCTCCCATGGTAGATGAGAAGAAAGATGAGGGGGCGGGAGATCTTATCAAAATCTTGCTCAAAGAAGCCCTCGAGCAGCAAAGGAACGCAATGATGGATAGCTTCGCGCAGATCCTTCAGCAGCTACCCAAAGGCAACGCATCAGCTTCCAACAGCTACTCTGGAAACGCCACACCATTTAAGGTACAAGTCAATTTTGAAATCCCCATCATTAAGGGTCAAATAGACGCAGATGTCGTAAATAAATGGTTAAATATGTTAGATGGGTATTTTTCTGTTCATGAATTTTCGAGTCAGGAAAAGATTGTTTTCGCTCTTCTTAAAGCAGCCCCCCATGTCAAGGACTGGTGGGAAACCTACTGCGAGCAGAAGAATGAAAGTACAAGCTCACTATTTTCATCCGCACCCACTTGGGATTCATTCCGGGATGCCATCAAGGAGCAGTACTACCATGTCAAAAGCTATGAGGGCAAATACATAAAGTGGGCCATGCTGCGATAGGGAAGGGACCAAGATGTGTCGGAGTTCACAAACATTTTTCATACCCTTCACACATAGTTGGGTATCAAGGACTCTGAGCTACATTTGGTACTCAAATACTGCGGTTGCCTACACAAATACATCCAGGAAGAGATGGAGTTCCTGAACGTCTCCTCGCTCAGCACAACATACTAATATGCTGTCAAAATTGAGAAAAAGTTCAAACAGAAGAAGCGAGACTTTGGATTTGGAAATATGAAGACTAAAGGACAAAGCCAAGGCGGGGTGACCCAAGACAACCCGTCGAAGCTGCAAGAAAAAAAAACACCATGAAGTTAAAGAAGGACATAGGAAAGTGGTGTGAGTTCCACAAGAGTCCCACTCATAACACAAGTGAGTGTCGGACCAAGCGGTCCCTGATGGCTGAGTTGAAGGCTTCAAAATCAGATGCATGTTCCGACCCTAAGTTAGAACTCAACAAGGGGAATGGAAAAGGGAAGTAGATCATTGATGCGGAGCCTAGAACCACTGTTGCCACTGCCAAGATCCAGAAGAATGAGCTCGAAGACCCAGAGGAGGGGGAACGTCTTTTCCACTCACAGATGTAGGTGAAGGGTTCACCACTGCAATTCATTGTCAACAGTGGCAAGCAAAAGAACCTCATTTTAGCAGAGGTCATGAAGTGGTTGGACCTAACGACTACACCACACCCACAACCGTATAGTATCGGGTGTCTTCATGAAGGATGTGATCTCAAAGTTCGCCAATAGTGTCGCCTTCCCTACAGCATTAAGCCCTTCATTGACGAGGTATTATGTGATGTTACACCTCTAGATATTTGTGATGTACTATTAGGCCAACCATACTTGTGGAGGCGACATGCTATGTATGAGTCAAGGCCTCGTCCTGTCATTATTTCTTTGGTTAATTCATTATACAGGATACCGGAGATAGCCCCACCTACCACCACCTCTTTGATCTCTAGTAAGAAAGGCAACAAGCTCATCTCCCAGACTAGGAAATTCATTTTCTATCTGATTCACTCCCAAAGTAAGGGGAAGATCCTCACCACATCCATGACCCCCGTGAAGGGTTCCTCCACGTAGCAGCAACAACAAAGGGATACGATCATGAGAGAACACAGGAACAACCTCTCCCCACCCACAGGGGTCACCACACAAGCTTCAGGTGGGAAACAAAGTCTAGTTTCATCTGCAGAAAGAACGCCTTACAAGAGCCCATCAGAAGCTCCGACCACGCCGACATGGTCCTTACACCATTACCTAGGCTGTGGGAAACAATGCTTTGGAGCACAATGTTCCCCCATTCCTTCGCTTGCACCGAGTGTTCAGTGTGGACCGTCATCGACAATGCTTCCCACCATTACTGGACACATTAGAGATTGCAAAACAACTCACCAGGGACAAAGTTCAACAGTAGCTGCCTCATCTCATCGAGGAACTCAACGCAATGGGGACCATTTATTCCTAAGGGGGGAGGAATGATCTAGGTGGATGTTGATGGCCAGCCACCTATCCCATTTGGACCCCCACAACTGTCTCTTTGAGTTTTTTAGTTTCCTAAATTGTAGCACAGTTTACTATTTTTAGCAGTTTTTCGGGTCCTGAAATTCTGTAGCCGTTTTGAGGCCCTAAATGACTTTTTTTGGGAAATATAGGAGAAACATGGGTCCATGGACCGATGTTGCTCTTCCCAAAGTTGTAGTGCTCGGATAGATATTTCTAATGAGCTATTGTACGCATCAAACGAAGATCGAGTGCCAAAGTTACAACCCCGGGAAGTTGATGTACCAACTTACCCAAAACAAGGCCCACAATTTGGTGTTTCATCTTCGAGGGTTAGGTTTTGGGATGTGAAGGGTTTTCCATTGTTTCTCAACAATAAATAGGCCTTCGAGCCTCATTGTAACACCGTTCAGAGGCATATAGCCACCACATCTCTTCTCAAAGATATGCTACCATCGCCCTAGATGGTTTATTTTCATTTCCGTTTGTAAGCATATTTCAGTATATTACATTAATGAAATGAAGTATTATTTCCGCTACATCTTTATGTATATGGTTATCTCTATATTTTTTTGCATTCATGTTTAAATTCGGATCATCATATCTGCCTTCACGCAAATCGATACACTCTTAGGGCACATTGTTTCAACTCCGTTACAATAGCCTTCAGACCTTCACGAAGGTCTACGATCAGTCCTTGTAGACCTTTAACAATCAATTTTGCTACTTACGCACATCAAAGAGCAGTCCTAAATTAGGGTTTGCGCAGATTTACTTAAGTTTTTTTTTCCCAAGGAAAAATCGTAATCTTTCATTAACTTTGAAAAATTACATATAGTAGATGCATATGGCATATGCATAACTGTTTTGCCTAAGCCAATCAAATAGCTATGAAAACATATAAGTTATGGTTGAGGCCATTCCCAAAAAAGCTGTACATATTCACCTCACGGGGTGTACTCATTTTGTCTAGTAAGCAGTGTAGAAACATAAATATATACATATATAGATATTGTGTATCAACTAAAAATAACCAAAAATTTAGGGCCTGTCCGCCCTAGGATATGCCCTATCAATGTAGAGTCGATGATAACACTGATATTGTTTTGCACCAAACTGTACCTGAATCATCCACAGACCTTTGGGATGTGTCGTGGCCTCATTGGATAATTTGTTAGCAGCCTCATTACATTCCCTGTAAATGTGTTGACAGGTGATGGAGTTAAATTGTGCCTTGAAATCCATAATTTCATCCAAGATGTTCCCAAGTGTATGAGCATGACAAATATTAATGTTATTGAACCAATTAATGATGGTTTTGGAGTCTTCGGAATGTGCCAGTGCAAAATGCAAGAGATGTCTAAGAGTGATCAGTTCGCACGAAGTTATTGGTTCCCTCTCCCAATCCTAGTTATATTTTGTAGTGGTGTTGCTCAGATAGGAAAAGAATGATTCCCTCCCCCCTCCCCACATCCCTGTGCTTGGGTGGCTCCATCAAAGTATGCCCACGATATGGAGCGATCGAACATCTCAGAGGTGCGAGAGCAGATTGTAGGAGTGTGAGATTCATCAAGGATTTCATGGTAGGCTACTATAATTTTTATTGTTGTAAGTGGCCATTAGGGCTCTGTTCCTTTGAAGATGATTATGTTCGTTGTCATCCAGATAGACCAACAGATGAGGAGAGGGAGGCATAGATATTTTGCATCATGATTCGCAACAGTCTAGTTGTTCCATGCTTCAAGTATCGAAAGACCTTGCCAATTGCCATGTTTGGAAAGGAGGTTGAATACATGATGCCATAGTTGTGCACACATCGGGCAGTGGAGGAATAAGTGGTCATTTTTATCCTTAGCCTGCTTATAGAGAACACACCAATGTGGTCCATAGTGAGATCAGTGCATGAGGTTTTCTCTGATTGGTGTCTTGTTTTTTAGCACATTCAACATGAAGAGTCTGGTTCTGGGTGGTGCTTTGAGCTTCCATATCTTTCCCCACCAATCTAGAAGTATAGGTGGTTTGCGCTCATTGAGAAGGTTGGGGTAGCCAGCTTTTGGGGAGTACTTACCATGATTAGTTGGGGTCCAAATAAGCTCATAGGGACCTTCCTTCATGCAGACATGGCTTCTTTCAAGGCATTTATGTACCCTTCCCAGTTTTGTTGCCAGTGTTCAGGGATACCCAAAGTTTGAGCAAATAACCATGCCTATTCAAAGATGGAGTTGTTCTCCAATTCTGCTATCTGTGTGATCACATTGATATGCCTCTGATTTAGAAATTGGATGAGACCTGGAGGTAATTGATGCATGTTTCCCCCTCTTGTCCATAGATGTCCCCCCTCCTGTCCACGGATCCATGCCTATACAGACCAAAATTCCATCATTTATTCTCCATGCGAGACCCTCTCTTATGAAAGGCATAGTATGTAGTATTGCTTTCCAAACCATAGATATTGAGGCCAGACCAGTATAAGAATCCAGTCCATAAGATGGTGAGGCCATATATATTTGTGGTATGAGACTTTAGTCTAGAGGTTCTGTGTAGTAAGCAGGATCCAACCCATCTTGGCAGCTAAAGAATGTGAAAATATTGAGAGGTTTTTAGTCCCCAACCTCCCCATTTCTTAGGGAGAGCGATGTGCTTCCATCCTACCCAAGCAAAAGGTTTTCCCTCTTTATATCCATTCCAAAGGAATATGTAGTAGATCTTCTAAATGCAAGCTAGAATTCCTTTAGGAATCTAGGCCAGTGACATCTAATAAACGGGGGTAGCCTCCAAGGCAAATTTAATGAGGACAAGTTGACCAACTTTGGATAGGAATTAGTGGTTCCAATTTGTCAGTTGTTTCTCAATTTTGATCACAAGCCAAATCCGATCCGCAATCCTATAGCAATGGGGTTTGATCTAGAACCCCAAGTACTTCAGGCCATCCTCTAGATGATGTTGTTGAAAGGGGAAATATTGATGAGCAATTCTGGCTTCCAAGGGAGATGTATTGGAGAGGGTGATGGTAGACCTAGAGTGATTTGCTTCCATACCAGTAGCGAGGGAAAAGAGAGTGAGGATATCATGGAAGGAAGTTGAGTCCCTATGGCTTCCATTTAGGAATATAAGGACATCATCAACAAATAGGAGATGTGTGAGATAGCAGTGATCACTCATTTTCATCCCTTGTAGTTACCCGTTCCTCTTGGACGATGCAATGAGTCTGTTGAGGCCTTCCATTACAATCAGAAAAAGAAGAGGGTAAAGTGGACATCCTTATCGTAGGCCTCTCTCACCTTGGAAGAAATGAGATGAAAAACCATTTATGAGGACACTTAAGGTTTCTGAGGTGATACATAACATGATCCAGTTGATGAAAGGGGGGGGAGCCCAGATGGGTGAGGATCATTTTGATATAGATCCAACTTACTCGATAAAATACTTTAGCTAAGTCAATTTTGAGGATTTCCCCTTTTAGATTTTTTGTTTTGATGGAATGGAGGGCCTCTTGGGCAGTACCAATTGCTTCATGGATTTTTTTGTTTTGTAGGAAAGCAAATTGTTCAGGGGAGATGTGGCGAGATAGGACGGGTTTGAGCCTGTTAGTAAAAATCTTGGCAATGATTTTTATAGACAGTTACAAAGGGAGATGGGATGGAAATCATTGAAGGATGCGGGGCAATTGGATTCAGGGATCAGGGTAATGAAGGTGGAATTAATGGCCTCATACATACGCCCAAAAGTCTTGCATTATTCCACCACCTTAAGCAGATCATGTCCAATGAGTTCAAAAAATCAAGTTAGAATTCGATTGGCCGACCATCCGGCCCTGGACTTCGATATTTTTTGAACCATTTCAATGTACCTTCTAGTTCCACCTGAGTGATGGGGGATGTGAGCTCCTCAGCCGTATCCATGTCCACAAATCTGGGGAAGTGTCCCGCAATTCTTACAATTTCAGTAACAGTGGCACTAGGGGGTGCCTTGAAGAGGTGCTTGAAATGTGAATTCCCTAGGTGGGAGAGTTTATTAAAGGTAGTTTTCATGCTCCCATCTTCCATGGGCATATTCCAGATAGTATTAGTGACTTTTCTTCCCTTGCCATTGTTTTGGAAGAACTTGGTGTTCTCATCTCCAGCTTGTAACTAGACCGCTCGACTTCAGAGTCACCAAGTTTCTTCCCATTCCTTCAAAAATTTTGATATTTGATTTTCCAGATTTATTAGATGCGATTTTGCATCAGAAGATATGAATCCCTTGCTCTGGTTGTTTAGAAGAGTGACCAATGACAACTCAATTTCAGCAAGGGTATGGTCATCCCTCTTAGCTTTTTCCTTAGCCCAGTTAATGGAGAGTCTCTTGAGCTTGGAGAGGTTGGAGCAGAAACCTTCTTCCAGAGATCTCCCCCTATTTGGAGGGTTTGTAAGCCATAAATCAATAACCAGCTGAATGTAGGATGGGTCCGCAAGCCAGGTGGATTTGAATTTTTTACGGTGCCCTTCGTTTTTGAGGGAGACTAGAAATCTCCATATAAATGGGGGAGTGGTCTAATATACCTCCAGATCCAACCCATTGCCTGTATAGTGAGAGTTTTTGTATCAGGGAGTCCTTAATTAAAAATTGATCCAGTCTCTTGGCCAAAGCAGCCTCACCCACTCTCTGATTCCGCAATGTGGAGAGGGGTTTTATCATAGAGATATCTGTCAGGTGATGATGTTCAATGAGCAACTCCATAGTTTCTGTAAGTGAATACACCTGTGCATTTGTCCCCCAAGATTCCCCAAAACCTATGGAGAAGTTTAGGTCACCACTAATGATGAGATTATCTAGGGAGGTGAGTGATAGATTGAGGAAGTTGTTCAAGAAGGCCTCTCTGCAATGACATGGTCCATATACATTAATCAAGCGTAGATCCATCCCCAGTTCAGATGAAAAAATTTCCATGCCTATGAAACCGGAACCCCCCCCAGGAGGCCTTCAGGTTTATTCTACGAGGGTTATATCCCATGGTTAGACCTCCTGATCTCCCTATGACATCAAGGGATTGGAAAATCCAACTAGGCTTCAGAGAATCGAGACTGTGGGAGGTAATGTCAGCCGCTCCCAAAGTTTCTTGTAGGAATATGATATCAATAGACTCAGATTCAAAGAGTCTTTTGAGGGCTATCTTTTTGGGCGAGCTAGCCAGGCCCCTGTAATTAAAGGAAAGCCACTTCATGGGGACCGATTCAAATGGGTGTTCATAGCTCTAAGAACCTGGTGAAGTGATGACTGTCTGCCCAAGGCCACTACTGCCCCGACAATAAGGATAGCTTTGGATAAGTTCGATTTACAACCTCTATTGGATTTGAGGGGGAGGGGAGAGGGGATCAAACCCAACCCAGAGGGGGTTGAGCAGTCCTCAGATAGGGGGAGGCAAGGCCTGAGGTTGTAGGGATGGGGTGGATCAGAGAGGAGAGAAGGTATAGAAGAGGGGGAGGGAGGTGGATCAAGAGGGAAGGATGGGGGGGTGGTCGAGAGGACCGACAAGGGTGTGGAAAGGGGGCAAGGGATGGTGGAGTGGGAGTAATCCTGGACCGATGCAGATGCAGTGTGCATATGTAGTGCAGTACATGTAGGAGAAGAAACAAAAACAGAGTCAAAGAGAGGAGCGAGCAGCCACATCAATTGCCCTCGATTTGGTTGTTAGCGGGGAGGGAGGACAAGGAGCACTTGAAGTAGCCTGGTGAGATGTGTTACACAAAAAATTGTCACCATGACTTTCTACAGTTTGTGTGAGTCCATCAACACTCATACATACCTCCTTTGCAAGTCTTAAGCCTCAGCTCTTCATGTCAAACCTTGAAAATGGGAGAAAGACCTTAAAAATATCTCAAATCCTGGTTTCGCACTTTCTCCTAGCATTGCCTGCGGTGCCACACCTAATGGTCATGTTTCCTGCGAACCTGACCGCTCTGTCTGTTAAGTGATGGGTGCGAACCCCTGTAAAAGTTAAAAAGGCATGAGTTCATTCTTAAAAACTCATCTTGGGTCACTTCTGGACGCTTCTAGAAGGAATATTGTGCTGGTAAGTCCGCTCCACCTTGGTTCATCCTTTCCATAACTAAGGGAGATAACTCCATGATATGAGGTGCTTATCCCATTAAAGGAGGAACTTATCTCTTCAATGGTGGACCTGCAACTTCCTCCATTTGCGCTATAAATTCAGGCATTGGGCTAGTTGTAGGGGGAGGTTGAAAGGTGAAGATTCTTGACGGTAAATGTTGTTGGAAATTAAACTTCCTTTTTGAGCTTATGAGAGGAGGGATCACATACCTTTCATTTCATTTGGGAAGTGAGTGAGGCTTGTCAAAGTAGAGGAGACTCCTGTTGGACCCTGGAAAGAGATTGTGCAACATGAAGGCAAAGGTTACAAGGTTCTTTTATTCATAAAGTTAATACAATCAAGTTTTTTTTCCTCAATGAATTGTCCCTAATGGTTTATTTTATGAGCTCCTTGATCTTCATAATCAACATGTTTTATTATAATATCTATGCAGGTGTTCTTTGATGTGTGTTTGTTTGTGTATGTAGGTTATTAAAAGGAAACTGCTTGAAGCTGTTGAAACAAAGCTGCCACAAACAAGCGTTGGACCGAGGTAGGGTCTATTACACCTCTTAGTTTTCATTTATGAATTGAAACATGTTTAGAGAAAAGTAGATTTGCTTTTGCTGCTTGTTGCTAGATATCATTCGATACTAGGGAGATCGGTCTTGTCCGCAAGAACGATTTATCCAGCCAACAAATTGGCGACTCCATTGGGGACTGGTTTGGTTTTGTTTTTGATTTGTCTTTGCTTTGACTTCAGAAACTTGAGTTTTGGTTTTTGATTTTGCCTTGATGTGTGTGGGATTGGGTACTTGTTAGATCCTGGTTTGATTTTTATTTTCGGATTTTTGGAAGAGGACCGCACCTTCTGCGTTAGGTACAGTGTGGACCTGTCCGCACTGTTACAGTGTAACACAAAGCAGCACCGCACCTGGTTCTACTGGGAGCCTGCGGACCTTGTCAAAAGTTTGAAAAACCTAAGATCCATCTGCCTAGTTAAGTTTAGTTTTTGTCCATAGTTGTTAGTTTATGCCCAGATCTACACTTGTCTTGACAAAAGTTCCTTGTGAGTTAGTTTTCATTGGCATTCTCGTTTGAAGTGATTTTCTAGAAGTTTTGCCTGTTAGATTGATTTTTACTTGGTCTTCATAGTAGCTCAGAGATCAGAAGCCTTAGAGCCTTAGATCACCCTGGTCTCTCTGGCCTTCTTGCTAAGTTTGACTAGTTTATGAAATCTATCCTTGAAGAGAGCTAGATCCCATTTTTCTCTTTTGCAAAACTTGATTGAAAGTTTCGAATTTCATTTTTTATTAAAACATAATTGGGTGTTTGTGATTAGTTTGTTGAGCTGAACAAATTGATCCTTAGTTAGCTGAAAAACTAAGTTAAGCATCCTCAAAAACATTTCAAGTTTCTTTTCAATCCATTTTTCATTTAGATCTCAAGATTAAATTATAGTTTTGAGTTTTTCATAGAAATTATAGAAGCTTGTAGGAAAATTTGCTTTCAATAGTTTTTCAAGTTTTACTAGAAATCTTAAAAGCTCTCTTAAAAGAATTGTTTGTTCTTATAGTTTTTTATTGTTGAAAAGCAAAGGGATTTTCCGTGAGCGTGATTAGTGGTCTCGTTTTTAAAGTTCTTTGAAAAAGACAAAAAGCTTTCCTTTCAGTTGTATGTTAAGAGAAAGATTTGATTTTCAAAGCATTGCATTTTCAACTCTTCCTTAGCTAGAAATTCATTGAAAAGGAAAAGGAAGTGTTATCATCTTAGGTGCATTTTTTTAGTGTTTTGGAGTTGAGTCTTCACACCATAAAGTTTCATCTCCACACCCATTGACTTAAGAAACAACCAATAAAATTAACGCTTAAATAAAATCCATCTAGCAATCTTTTTATTTTCTAGGGCTATTTTCACCAACATAGCTTAGGCTAGTATCTTGGAGTAGGGAGTAATTAACTCTCCAAGATAGTTTAAACAAACAAGTAGTCGATTTTGCGGTAGGGAGAAATTCCGATTGTTAAACCCATAGGGAGATAAGTTAAAAATATGAGTTGAAAAAGTCGTTTTTTTTTTTCCTCTGAATTTTGATGATGTAATCTAATATTATTTTATTATTTCCACTATTACTTTATAATTTCCTTAGGAGGCCCATTTAAGACCTCAAAACTCCCCTAATGATTATCTTTCACTCATTTTAATACCTGTGTGTGTTGTAATTATCATATTAAATTTCCAGTTTTCTGTTTAAAGTTCCATTTTCACAAAATTTTCACTTGTTTAAAAAGACTCCATGCCTAAAAAAGAGAAGTTCACAGTATGCATGTTATCAACACCTTGCTAGCAAGGCATTGTCCCCAGGTGGAGCCAATGTTGTCACCTTCTGAAAACAGAGTTCCAGTTGTACAAAGAGGACAAAAGAAATGAGAATTTTGCATCCATCTTCCAAGATACAGAAGCTCTCAAAGAAAAATCAGGCTCTCCACTAGATAGTGCTTGGAATAAGATTTCTAACAGTACATGGCAGTCCAAAAATGGACTTCTAGACCAAAAGTTAGAGTAGATTGAAGCTACCCTTTGCAAGCTCGAAAACAAAGAGAAAAAGACCAACGGTAAGGCTCATCACAAATTGCAGTCGTAGTTTCCAAAAATAGCAGGGGAGGGTAGTGATATCAATGATCAAGCGATCTCCAATTCACAAATAGGAGATCATATGTATTGGCAGTCAAGAGATATTGGCACACCGTATCGCAAATCGGCGAGTCGAAGCGTCGGCGAAGTGACAATGCTAAAAAATTGCAATATCACGATGTTGCAATATAATAGTTTAAATCACTGGGGAAGAGTTGATCGCAATTAACAAAGAAATTCAACGAAAAACCAAGGATCAACGGGCTCCTTCTCTCTCCTCCAATGGGGCCACATGGAAAAACATTATTGGATCCGATAAAGACATGTGAAGTATGAAATCATCATGACATGGTAGTACGGAGGACACGTAGCTTGCATATTTGGTGTTTTTAGGGGTCATAACGGGCCAAAAATAGGGTGACATGTGTCATCACTCGCAAGATGACATGTGGCAAAATATGACATCATCTCGTATATTGGCGATCAGCGGTCCAGGCTCGTTGCAAATCGCAATTGGACCATGGGCGGGGTGACAATGCTAAAACTGTGATATTGCGATGTTGCGATATGATAGTGTAAATCATAGAGGAAGGTTCGATTGAAACTAACAAAAAAATTTAGTGGAAAACCAAGGATTGATGGGCTCTTTCTCTCTCCTCCATTGCGGCCACGTGGAAAAATATCACATCGTCCCACAAAGTGGCGATTGGAGGTCTCGGCTAATCAAATATCGCAATCACAAGAGTAAGGATGGCGCAATCAAAGGCATGGATTAGAAAAGTCTGAATCGTCGATCCCCAACATAAGGCTAAGCACCAGATCATTGCCCACGATCATATGAGAAGGAATGTAGAAAGGGATTAAACCATACAGGACCTAAAGGGGGTCAGAACTTGCCCATTTTATAATGATTTTTAAGTGTAAGGGGCTAATAACAAGAACCCTTGATTCAATGATAAGATGGTATTACTGAGCATCTCAAGGCTCTGATAGTGTTTTACAGGGATTCTGGAAGGGTGGGTGAGTCGGCAATTGTGTTTTGAATTTGTTAGATCCGTTACAGGTGATCGCTCCCACCTCCTGAAAGAGAAGAAGAAAAATTGTTAAGACCGAAAGTGATAAGGAACCAGCTGAGAGAGCATGAGCCCTGATTTAGAATAAACATGTTTGGACCAGAGGCCAACAAAGAAGAGTGGCATGGAGATATTTACAAGACCATCATTTCATTTCACTTGTGAATTTTGTTTTGTTGTTTTTTATTGATATTGTTATGTTGTTTTATTTCCAAGAAAGGTATATTTCTATTGTAATTAGAGGTGACAGAGCCAGCACGTCGAGACAGCTAGTCATGTAGGCAACTGGAAGTTAAGCTTGAGATATTTTTTAAATTTCATGTTCTCCGTCTCCTTATAAAAGGGAGGAAGAAACACTTAGAAAAGGTTCTGAATTCTAAAGAAAAACTACATGTTATTTCTAAAACTGTATGACTTCCATATTTGCATCTTTCAAGATATAAATGAAATAGTGGTGATTCCAACCTTTGAGTACTACAATATGTTACCTCTCTATTAAATTCCATTATGTTCACATTTCCTCTCTGATTTCATGTAATTGTAGCTGCTAGAAATATTTCATATGTTCTTACAGATTCATTTGTATTGATTTGTTAATGTGCATGCTTGTATGTATCTTTGAGATTATATCTTACAAGCGCACTCCATGAATCACAACATCCAATCATCTTTCATCCATTATGTCTATCTTTAACTTAGACAGGTGTAGTATTCTTGATGTTTCAATCTCTATGTGATGAGTTAGTCTATCTCCTTTTCTTTTTTCATTATTCTGCAAAATTTGATTAAACTGTAGGTTGTTATAAAACCAGCTCACAAAAAGATAGAAAAGAGAGATCAACACCTTAGAATTCAGCCTCTTCGAGGGGGCAACCTCCTTTACATTACACAAATGAACAATTCTTGGATGATTCAAATGACAAAACCTCCTTTCTATATATAGGAGTCTATGGAGTCACAATATAACCCAGCCGACCTAACAGTAATAATATAAAGCGACAAAAATAACAATAGAGGGATTCTATGGGGCACAGTAATAAAAATATGGGGACAATAGAGGCTCAACAATATTAATAAGGGATACAACTATAATAGTAATACTAGTATTATAGGGACCTAACATGCCCCTCTCCTTCAAAAGAGTGTTGTCCTCAACGCTTCAGTAGTTTTGGATGCTTCTGTATAAAATTTTCATCCTCCATGTGGAATCTTCAGCGGATAAGTTTTTCCACTGGATGAGATACACCGAAATTGATCGATTTCGTAGCTGTCGGGTTCTTGTTTCTGTGACTGCTTCCGGTTCCAATATAATTTTTGCTTCCTTGTCAAGTTCTGGCAATATTGTTTGAACTGGGAGCTTGTCGCCTATAACCTTCTTTAAACATGAAACATGGAAAATTGGGTGCAATCAAGAAGCTGCAAGAAGCTCTAATTTGTATGCCATAGTACTAATCTTTTGCAACACCTTGTACGGATCATAACACTTTGGTGATAATTTATTATCTTTCTTAGCTCGCTTGAGGGACATTTGCTTATATGGTTGTAGCCGTAGGAATATCTAATCACCTACATCAAAAATTCTTTCACTGCGATGTTGATCTACCTGTTGTTTCATTCTATTATGTGCCAACACGAGGTTATCCTTTAAGAGTTGCAGGACTTATTGTTGATGTTTGATGTGATGTTCCACTGCTTGAACCTTAGAATTTTCTCTTAAATATGATGTGATGGATGGTGGCTGATATCCATAAAGTGCCATAAATGGGGTCATTTTTGTTGTTGTATGGAAGGAAGTTTTATACCACCATTCAGCCAGAGGCAACCATTTGACCCATTCTGTCTATTTATCAGATACAAAGCAACGAAAATATCCTTCCAAACATTTGTTTACTATCTCAGTTTGCCCATCAGATTGAGGATGATAAGATGAGCTATGAGCTAACTGAGTACCAAGACAAGAAAATAATTCTGTCCAAAAATTTCCAGTGAATGGGATCTCTGTCACTTACAATAATCTCTGGGTTTCCATGTAGCTTTTGAATTGTTTCCATAAATGCACTAGAAACTGTACTGGCTTTAAATGGATGTGATAATGCACAAAAGTGTGCATACTTGGTAAGTTTGTCAACTACCACCATGATGACACTCTTTCCCTTAGACTTGGGTAAACCTGTGATAAAATCCATTGAAACCTCGTCCCAACGTTGGCTTGGAATGGATAAAGGTTGTAATAGACCCGGTGTCTTAATTGTTTCAACTTTATTTTGCTGGCAAACCCAACATTCCGCCACAAACTTTTGAATATCTGATTTAAGGCTCTCCCAAAAAAATTCCTTCTTAACCCTGTGGTAAGTTTTTAAAAATCCCTAGTGCCCTCCTAAGGGAGAAGTGTGCAATTCCATAAGAATCTTTTGTTTTAGTTGGGAATTCTTACAGAGGTATAAGCGATCTTTGTACCATAACGAATCATTTTTCCAGCTAAATGTATCTGACATACTGGAATCTTGTTGTAACTTTCGAATAAGCGCCCACACTTCTTCGTCATTCTTCCATTCCTCCCTTGCTTCATTTATCCAATCTAGTTGGATAATAGAAATGGCGCACAACAATGCTTGCACATCCTCATCCTTTCTTGAGAGTGCATCTGCCATCACATTTTGCTTCCCTTTTTTGTAGATGATTTCAAAGTCATAACCCAACATCTTTGTGACCCACTTTTGTTGCTCTTCAGAGGATAATCTTTCTTCTAAAAAGTATTTAAGGCTATCATGATCTGTTTTTACCTTGAAGTGTCTTCCCATTAGGTAGGGTCGCCATTTCTTAAGTGCATGGAGTATTGCCAACATTTCCTTCTCATAAATAGCTTTGTGTAAAACTTTCCCTTGATTGGACGACTTTCAAAAGCAATGGGTCTTTCATCTTGCATTAAAACAACACCAATTCCATTTCCTGAAGCATCACATTCCACAATAAAGGTTTTGTGAAGTCCGGTGTAGCTAAGACCGGTGCTTGGCACATTGCCTCTTTAAGATGTTCAAAGGCCTTTGTTGCTTCTGGAGTCCATGAAAATGCATCTTTCTTCAATAATGTTGTTCGAGGTGCTGCTATTCTCCCATAATTCTTAACAAACTTGCGATAATACCCTGTCAACCCAAGAAATCCTCGCAGATGCTTTATGGATGTGGGAATTTTCCATTCCTTAATGCCTTTAATTTTGCTAGGGTCTACCT
>APFE031061936.1:8389-18522 GCA_000404065.3 Pinus taeda | reverse complement strand
ACCCCCCCCCCCCCTATCTCACTCGTGATGATCGATGACATATTTGACATCAAGCCCCTCGTTATCTCTTACTTGGTGACGATATTTATCGTTGTGGTTTTGATACTATCCTCTGTCATTGTCTCACCCATGCTAATGCTGAGCAAGTGTTGTCATGGTGGCGTTGGTGGTTTTCATCTCTTTAGAATGGCGACTGGTCATAAAATCATGCAAGCTAGGTACTTTTGGCATTATCTCTTCATTGATTGCATTGGTGCATTCAAAGACTATCCCAATTTCCAATGATATACCCCTAAGGCTCGAGCTCCACCTGCTCCCCTCCATCCTATCATCACAATCGATCCTAGATGTAAATGGGTTTTTAACTTTATGGAGTGTCAACTCCCATATACTAATAACCATAAGTTTATTATTGTGGTCACCGAATATTTCACCAAATGGGCTGAAGTCATGCCCATGTTCAATAACACCAGAGATACTGCAACCATGTTTCTTCTTTAACTATGTTATCTCTCGATTCAAGGTTCCCAAGAAATTAGTTTCCAACCATGGACGACACTTTGAAGATGATATGGGGCATGAGCTATCCTCACTATTGGGCTTTAAACACCAATAATCATCATCTCAATAGCCCCAAGGCAATGGCCAAGTCGAAGTTGTCAATAAAATTCTTGAAGCTATGCTTCAGCAGACAATGAATAAACACAAGTCCAACTCGCACCTTAATCTCTTCCCTATGTTGTGGACCTATAGAACATTTGTAAAAATTGCCACCAATTTTACTCCTTTCCACCTTTTTTTGAATAGGAGGCAGTCTTACCGATCGAGTGTGAAATCCTATCTCTCCACCTTCTTTTCGAACTCCTCCTAGACACCCAACCTTTAGAACAAAGACTCATGATGCTTCAATGTGTCGATGAATATCATCATGTTGCATTACAAACCATTGAAGCCACTAAAAGGTGCACCAAATCTGAGTATGACCATAAACTCCACCCTCGTGCCTTTCACGAAGGTGACCTTGTTCTCGTCTATGATCAAGCTCATGATGTCTTGGGGCATGGGAAGTTTGAACTTTTATGGATCGGTCATTACATCATTATTAAGTGTTTTGGAAAGGGGGCATACCTTTTAGAGGGTCTATAATGTGAAATCCTTCCTAACCTTCATAATTCACTGTATCTGAAGAAATTTTACACATAACATTTCCCATCAAAATGCGTGTCCTTTTCTCCTTCTGCATTTAGGTAACTTGAAATCCACATCTTTTCATTCATTTTCTTCTTGCATCTTTCAAATGGATCCATCATCCACACCACATATTGTTTATGTCGATAGTGCAAGTCGCTTCTCTAGGAATCTAGCCTCAGTGGCTTGGGCCATTTTCACCCCTCTGCATTCGTTAGTTCACTCCACCAGTGACTGTATTGGATCTGCCACCAATAAAAGGGCTGAATATGATGTAGTGATAGGATTTTTAGTCGATGCCCTTGACCACCGCATCCTTCACCTTCATGTTTGTGTTGATTGCTTGCTACTTGTCATGTAATTGAATGACGCTTATCATGTGCATAATCCTGTCCTATTAAGAAAATATCTACAAGTTAAGATTTTGGCATGTGAATTTGAATCCACTTCATTCACTCATGTTCCTAGAGCACAAAATAACTATGTAGATACCATTGTAAATAACATTCTAGATTGGAATTTATCACGTGCATATACAAGAATACATCCATAACATAAACAAATGGAGAACTGCAATCATCAAAAAAGATACATAATCATATTATGTATCATAATATCCAACATATAGTGTTTGGAGTCCACTACTTGAAATACATTCGACATGTCCATAAAATTTTATAACAAAAACAAAAATAGGGGCCGACATGTCCCTATGCCTAATCACTATCATCTGGATGCTCCTAGGCCAATAGCTCCATTCCGCATGCCCGTAAGTCTCAAACTTCATGACCATCCATAGTTATGCACCTCGTGACACCTCACCATTCTAAGGGAATCCTAGTGCACTCATCCATATACTGATCTTCTATCTCATGCCATCTATTCTCTATCACCTCGGTCATTAATACATTCAAGTAAATAATGACACTCCAGAAACTCCCCTATATGCCTCCCATGAGGCAGTATTAGATGTATATCACCCACCACCCCCAACGGTGGAAATATTGTCAAAACATATACGTCCTAGATAGTGATATCGATCATATGCCCCTGTATCATGAAGGCCTCCTAATATGGATCTTAATAACTCACAATCCTAGATAATAGTGACTCACAAGCCTTCATCAATGGGTTCTCCAAGAACTTCAATAACCCATATCGCACCAGTGTCCCTCTAACTAGTTGGTTCCCTTGATCCTGAGCATGAAGAGTATCAAAGTCTCATTCTTGCCGTACCAGCGTTAACTCTTCCATACCTACAAAATACCATTATGTTTTGTCAATTCAAAGTCAAAAGAATCCACTCCTGGTTCTTAGCTTCATCTCAATAGAATCCATGAGGTCTCACTTTGCTCCCTATTAAAATTGAGTTTCTTTATATGAGTCACCTATACTCTAGTATCACTTTACCTTTGCACTGGTCGAATCACATGTCTATTTTTGTCATGAGTAACCATTTTTACTGATGTTTTTATGGTCCCCTTCATTCCTCTTACCTGTGGCAACACCATCAAGTCACTCTTGTTCAAAGAATCAAAGATGAGTCACCGTTACATCTATGGAGTCTGTTTCGTGTCCCCTTGAGTCCAGTTACAATTTTACATACATATTTTTGTCACATTCATCCCATTGTTCTCATAATTTTCCTCCAACTATACTTCTCTGTTATTGAAAAGCCCCAATCTGAGTAATTGACCATCCCCTCCAGAATCGAGTCAAGCATTACCAGGTTAACCATGCATATCATACTCTGACAAGGCAAGTTATCTATCTACATCTCATCATGTTTCCTTCCATCATCATCCATGGTGTTAGTCCATCAATCACATTGCTATGAGCCTCATGCCTTTGTTGAGGAATCCTCATTGCCTCACCTCTAGCGGGCCCTCTTTTGTCGACTTCAGCATATTCATTCCAGGAGAGTGGTCTAGAGGGCAATGTACATTGGTTCTATATTTCATCATTGTTTATTGCCTCATATCAGACAAAGGGAATCATCATTTCCCTTTCACTTGGTTGTTTCTCATGTGATCGACTCTAGCTCATTATCACACAATTGAGAATCGTACACTTGATGGTCTTGTGATCTAACAGATTGTACCAATATTTCCTTAGTGTTTGTAAGATGTTCCAAACCTCATGAGGGGGTGTCCCTTCAGGTAGCCCCCCACATGTCCAAATGTTAGTATATCATGATCCAGCCTCAAATGGAGTTCTACATATTTGATGGTTTCAGTTACCATTGCCTTCAACACCCACAACATGCATGTCTAATTCAGTTGATCCATTTAGATCCTCGTAGCCATTTCCTATGCATCAAGGTTTATTTGATTGTGATTTCCCTTCATCGTGTCCATTTTAGGGGCATTATGTCTCATGTACTCACATATGTAACATATGTTATTGTATTCAGGCCTGACCTATGTTTTCTAGGCACATTATGTATATGAGACATTGTATTATTATATCACTTTCTGGCCCATTCACACCAACATATCATGTATCATGTATCATGTACTTCATTGCTTATTCCCACATTGCTGGGCTCACCATTATTATTTGTACTTAGTTATGTCGACAGGTATGGGTATGCCTTCCCCGCCTCATTTGAGATCACATAACTCAAAATAAAAGGAGACTTATATAAGCTTAGTAGGTCTCACCCCCTCGATTCCTCTGTCCTTCCTTGCATTGCTTCATCTCTCTCTCTCTCTCTCTCTCTCTCTCTCTCTCTCCTTTGGTGTCTCGTGGAAGTGTAACCTAACCTACAACTTATTTCGGTCATACAATTTTCTGATAATGCTCGTACGTTGGGGGAAAATATGTTATCACCTAAAAAATGATCATTTAGCCATTTCTAACTAGGTGGATTGAAATATACCATTTAGGATTAATTTTACCATAGTAAAATCACTTTCACCATAGGAAATAATTTAGTAATCCATTTTGTTTTAAATTATCTCTGTTTAAAAAAAAAAATAAACTCCATGATAATAATTGAATAAATCATTATTTATTTAATTTTATCTAGAAATAATTATGAAATCATTATTTGATCATTATTTCTTAACACATTTGACTAAATCACCTAGGAATAATTAAATAAATCACTATTTATTTATTATTCCTTAATTTTATTTTTGGAATATTTGTTAAACCACTATTTAAAAATTATTTCAAATTCGCACTTTTGTTAATCCTTGTAAAGTGATTAATAGATCATTTTATTTGTGAATTACTTTAACCATTTTCTAAAGAAAGATATCTAACCACTTTGAATTTATTTTCCTTCTCGAAAAAAAATAATAATGTATTCCTAATGGTTAGATCTTGATTTGGTCAATAATATTTTATTATTTTCTAGTTTCTAATTTAGCCCAATACATTTTTATAAATAAGAGGGTTTTCCATTCATTCTTCACCATTATCATTATCATCATCACGACTATCGTTTTCTCATATTTGAGCTCTAACTTGAGTTCCATTTTTCTAATGGGTTTTTCTATATATTGGGAGAGAGAAACAGATCGTTGAAGCACAATGACATCAAAGGATTCATCCCACGTAGGGGGATTTCTAGATCATTGTTGTAAACCTCCTTCACCAAGTGTTTTCTAATAAAAAGTTTATTCATTTAAATTCTTCTTCTATTGGGTTATTGCATCAGTTATTTATTTTTTTTCTATGTTTTGGATTGCATATGATCTTATTGCTGTAGGGTTTTGTTCTTTTGTCATTGCAGATCTGAAGCGTAAACAACCTTATCTTCTTGTTAGGTCACTTGTCACCAATGACTTAAGTGAAGCATTTTTTATACACCTTTATGAAATATTTACTCTAACAACATCTCTCATTGCATTAGAATTCTCATTCAAGTTTTTTTATAAAAACAAAAAATTGTATTCTTCAATACCACAAACCCCCCACTTGATCATGTGCAGATAGAACAAGAAGGTGTGGTAGAGAAATTGGAAGGAGAGATGGAGAAGCACTACTTTGTCAACTCATACCAGTAATATATGAACTACCCCTCCTCTTTCAATACAAGATGTAATGCATAATTTCAACCTTGGTATCCACTTAGCACCTCATCTTGGTGTCCATGGTCTTATCCTTCCTGATGGGGTGATCCATATTCATGGCCTTAACCTCCTCAATATTTCATTCCTCCATATCATGCATATCAACATCAACCTCCTTAATGGGGTGATCCATGTTTCCCTCAATATCCTCCATACCAAACTCAATGATATCCATCCCATCCACCTACACGACAACCACATCCTCAATCATAACCATTTCAAAGACCCACTCCCACTCAACTACCCGCACAACCATTTCCAAACCCAAGCAATAAAGTAACTCAACCCACTTGCAATGTTGAGATACAAAATCTCCAAAAAAATCATCTTAATGCAAATGACATTCATCTTGGATCAAAAAGAGTATTGCAAAGAAAAAATGATCTTGCTCCTGTTGAAGAACAACATCCAAAAGAAGAAGACTCATAGGATACTAAAGAATCATGGACCACATTTGATGGAAAATAGTCATTAGAGCCTGAGATTGAAGAATTTCTACAATGCTTATCATAATATCATTTATGTGTTCAAGGGGCTAATCAAAAAATAGAATAATATTTGAATGGCATAGAAAAAGAAGACATGAATAATGATACAGATGAGAAACCAAACCAAGGGAATCAAAGATATATTGAGGTTTGGTTCCAGAAAATCAACAAGATGGAGCATCACTCTCTTCTTCAACAATGCTTGACATCATCAAAGTCAAAGCAGTTGGTCTCTAATATTCAGGTTCACATCAAAGCATATGTTTCAAGCCTACACATGAGTTTATTTGTAATATTTTTATGCACATGGATACATTGGAAGTATTCCTATACTTGAAAGAGATTTCCTTTTTTTCAAGTAGGGTAGGATAGAGGAATAAAACAAAAAAGGAAAAAGAGGAAAAGAAAATAAGATAATAAAAATAAAGTCTTAGGTGAAAACCTCCTTTGGAGTGATTTATATTGGCACATTGATTGAAAACCTCCATGAGATAGTCAATGGGTTGGAAAAAAGAGAAAAAAACTGAAAATAAAATAAAATATCCTAGGTGAAAACCTCCCTTGAGGCACCTAAGTAGACCTACTAGTTGAAAACTTCATTGAGGTAGCTAGTAGGCCTAAAAAAATGAAAAGAAATGAAAATAATTTATTTATTTTTGCTCCATGTGTCTCTCTTTGATGAATGTAGGTGCTTCCCAACCTTTGCAAGAAAAAAATTGGTCAAAACTCTAGTCAAAGGAAGTCAAACTTGGGCTCTCTCCTCCTTTTTGCAGATTCTCCAACAAGACGAAGACCATGTCAATCCATCATTTTCATCCATTTCCAACATCCACCAATCATTCCCAAGCCTTTCCCATTTCATTTTCCTCAAGGCCCTAAAGTGCCACAGGAAGGTTATGTTTTGCTACAGGACTGTCAAAATACATAGGGAAACAACTGTTTTTACCATATCTCAAAAATCGTTAAAATATTGGATGATTTGTTTCATGGGGAGATGTATATGGATTATAGTAACATTGTAAATAACTTTTAACAAATTATTGTGCACACGTTTTTAGAAATTGGCCTCCATCACCTACAACCATTTTTTATTTTTCTCAAGATTCATGCATCCATTGGCCAAGGGTTTTTGTGGGGCAGTTCACAATGATGATGGAAACATGCTCAAAATATTTTAGGTCAATCAAATCTACCATTTGAGAGATATGGATAAAACGATTATGCTATAGGAGTGGTCCAAAATTGCTACAACATTGTCCATATTTGCTATAGGGTTAAGATTTGCTTAGAAAAAAGGGTCAAAAATCGTGTTTTCCCTTGGGAAATGTTAGGATAGGTTCATAAAAACTATTTCCTCTCTCATCCATTCCATTTAACAAACTTCTTCTCAAGATTCCAGCTCTATTCATGAAAAAACGAGAAAAAAAACAAAGAAAAGAGACTTTTCCTCCACCCCTTCTTAATAAGTTATCACCACCATCAGGGATTTTGTTCCTCTCCCTACACTCACCATGATTCATCCAAGTCATTGAATAAATTTTATGAAGCAACATAATGCTTTAATGAGGTTTTGGGGAGGGACTGTGTGACTGCTACAAGAAGGATACCAATCTTGTAGAAGCCTGCACAGATCCATCAAGATCATAGAAAAAGGATTGTTGCAGCTCAAGAATGAATATTTTTCCATCCTGAAGCATAAAGAGGTCATCCTTGAGGCTTAGAGAAGTCACACCATCCCTAAGGAACAAATACAAGGTAACCAATTCACTCTAGCAATAGTAGATCAAACATTGGAAAACACCTACATGAAAGAGAGATTGTATGAGTCAAATACATCATCACATTATTATGTTTAATGAGGACTTGTCCACAAGAAAGAAAATGAAATATGGCACCTCGAGAGGAATTGTATTGATCATAAGCCCAACAAAAGCATGCATTCATCTACAGTAACTCAACATCAGGTAGGCACAACTATGTATTGTTCTTCACCTCTCCTATTGAGCATATTATGGTTAAAAAAATTGTTTTCAATGCACACGAGAGAATGGTTTACAGGCTAAAAGTGGCTAGTAAACTTGGCCAGCATCGATTAGTAAGACCATAGTTTACTCAAGTACTCATGCAATGTGGGGAACAACAAGAAAATTAGGATGATAATTATGAGGCTTGGGCCAACGGGTTTGAGAAGTTACGAAGGCGGTAGGTGGGGTACAACTTATCCAACACAATGAAGGAGTAAGGGGTGAACCATAACTTCATTTGTACCACGACGTCATTCCCAAAATGGTAAGAGAGGCCCACTAATTCATTGAAGGTCAAGATAGATGCTACCAGGGGTTGCCTAGGGTTCTACAAAAGTGATACAGACTAAGTTTACAGGTTTTATAGGAGGTTCTAAGGGATTGGA
Organism: Pinus taeda; assembly: GCA_000404065.3. Classification (NCBI taxonomy): domain Eukaryota; kingdom Viridiplantae; phylum Streptophyta; class Pinopsida; order Pinales; family Pinaceae; genus Pinus; species Pinus taeda. The sequence goes on along the minus strand of APFE031061936.1, from coordinate 10,354 downwards.
TATCACTACTAGAGGAGTACCTGAATTGCTACAAGAACACGGAAGAGATGCTACAATGCTGAATTAAGAGGAGAAAATGAGCCCAAACCTCCAGGAATTTTCCTCAAAACCCCCATGAACATAAAGGTGTCATCCTAAAAAGGATAAGTTGCCTCCTCCCTCCTCACTTTCCATACAATTGCATAGAGAATTCTTCTTTCCACTGACATCACGTAACAAACCCCAGTGAAAGTAAATTACTTTGAAAATTTTATTTTCTCATATAAGAAAGGAAAGGACAAAGCAGAGGAAGTTTTTCACTGAGGTAGGGGGTACCATTCATCTCCCTCTCTAAGAAAAAAACATCAACCACCCTCTGCACCCTAGATTGCTCAAATAAAATCTTGGAATTCCCTTCAAATAATTTAAGGAAGTAGTAGTAGAAGTCATGGGAGAAGGCTTAAATCAAATAGAGGTACATATCTTGTGAGGATAGGTTGAGTCTTGTGAATTCCCATACATTTAGGTTGCTCTATGAGCTAAGGTTCCAGACAGAGATACCAATTCCAAGTAGGCTCAGTGTTCCACATTTCCTCCTTCATTCCATCATTAAAATGAGCCAGAGAGCAAGGAAAAGTGGCACCAACACATTTCCCATCATGGCCTCATTGTCACTGAATGCATTAAGCCAACTCAAGGACCCTGTGTTGTGGATTGACTTTGTAGAGTTAGACATAGAGGAATTGATTGAAACACAATCCCTCACCACAACACAACAAGAAGAGACACCAAAATCTAGTGTTGGAGGTAGGAAAGAAGAGGAATTGGAAGAGGAAAAGGAAGGAGAAAAGATAGAGGAAGAAGGAGGAGGAGAACAGAAAGAAAAAGAAAATAGCCCTAAAGAGCCCTCAAGATCTCAAAACATAGAAAAATAGGGGCATCAAATAAGCCTATCACTAGAAAATGAAGCTGCTACAAGAAGGGGAAAAATTTCTACAAGAGAAGACACTGTGCTACAGGAAAGTCCAATGAGCAAAAGACCCTGATTTTGAGAAATTTTACCCCAAAGCCTAGGATTCGAAGGAAAACATCCAAAGAAAGGGTAAATACATATTTCTCCTTGCCATATGTGAACAATAAACCTGAAAAATTTAAGACAACCTAAGAGAAACTTTTTTTTTTCTTTTCTTTTCTTTTTTTCAGTAATACAACCTAAGAGAAACTTATTATAAAAGTTTACAAATAAAAATAAAATGTGGATGTTTCCTTTGAATTGAGCCTGATAAGAAAGGGAATTGCAATTATTTTTAGAAACAAAGAATTTCCTTGCCCACAACTAAGAAGAAGAAGCAAAAGAAGAATCTAGGGAAGAAGAGGAAGAGCATGGAGCAAGAGAAGATGTGCCAACATTCCTTTGGAGGTGGCTTGGGAAGTTAAGGGGGCTAACAGGGCCATAAATGAGGCACAATTAGGTCACTAAGTTGCTAAGACAATGAGCAACACTTTCAGTATGAGGGTATGATGGGCCTCCAAATTAGACAAAAATTAAGGCCCATATGACCATCCTTCAACACATTAAACCTCCATTTTTTGCATTAGATGACATGTTTTAGCTTTAATATGTTCATTAGGAAGGTTTAGAGATAATTCCATATTATGTGCCTAATATTATTTATTTTTGTAGAATATTATGAGAATATTGAATAGATTATGAAGACTTGGAGGATGAGATAATCTATGGAATTTCTCCTTGTTATACGAGGACCAAGGTTGGATAATAAATTAACATGATATTATGAAATTATTGAACAAATTGCAGATCTACACTGATTCAGAAAATCTAGGAATGTGTTCCCTATCATTGAGCTGATAGGCTCATTCTATAGGTCAATATGAGGGGGATGTGTAAGTATGCCCATCTGGTTGTTTCCTTTCAATTAAAAATAAAAAAATAAAAATTATGCTCTAAACAAAAAAATAATGTCG
>APFE031061935.1:108261-120787 GCA_000404065.3 Pinus taeda | reverse complement strand
CAATAGATTACAGAGATAAACATAAATACAGAGATGCGATAACCATAAATAAAGAGATGCAGCGGAAATAACACTTCATTTCATTAATGGAAAATACCGAAATATGCTTACAACCAGAATTGGAAATAAACCAGCTAGGACGATGGTAGCTTATCTTTGAGAAGAGGTGTGGCTACATGTCTCTGAACTGTTCCGAACTTGTGTTACAATGAGGCTCAAAGGCCTATTTATTATTGAGAAATAATGGAAAACCCTTCACATTCCAAAACCGACCCTTAGAAGATGAAACGCCAAATTGTGGGCCCCGTTTTGGGTAAATTGGTACATCAATTTCCCGGGGTCGTAACTTTGGCATACGATCTCCGTTTGACGCGTATGATAGCTCGTTAGAAAGATCTATCCGAGAAATACCACTTTGGGAAGGGAAACATAGGTCCATGGACCCATGTTGCCCCCAGATTTCCCAAAAAACGTCGTTTAGGGCCTCAAAACGGCTCCAGAAGTTCAGGACCCGAAAAAAATGCTAAAAATAGTAAATTGTGCTACAATTAAGGAAACTAAAAATGCTGAAAGAGACAATTGTGGGTGTCCAAATGGGATAGGTGGGTGGCCACCAACATCCACCTGGATCAAATCTCCCCATAAGTAGGATCTTCTGCTGGTTTGCCATTCACAGTTGGATAGGAGACCATTGTAGAATAGGCCTGCCCATATGCTCCCATGTCTGCTTTGGCAGAATGTTCATGTCCGATCCTAGATCCAGAATCACTTGATCCATTTCATATTCCCTAATTTGCGCGTTCAATCTCATCTCCCTTCCTGTTCACGTCGTGTGCTTCCCTAGCTTCTAAACTATGCGTGGTTCTCCTAGCGTGGTACCGACACATATAGTTATGAGTTCTTGCAACCCCTTCACCACCTTGTTGTGGTGCAACAACTTCATGCATGTCTCCAAGAATGTGTGAGCATCGAGGGGTCCATTTCTGGTTCCAGTCTTTCTCTACCAACGTCTTCAAGGATTTTATGTGCTGCACGTCTCTGCCAACGTCCACAGGAACCTCTGCATCCGCGTAATTTATTCAAAGTCTTTTTTTGCAGGTGTTTTTGTATCCTTTGCGGCTTGTATAGATTTTTTGCTGCAGATCTAGAATAGCGCATTATGAACCTTCAATTCCCTGCGGCCTATAGAACAATAAAGTGTCCCGGGAAGACGAAGTTTAGACTGTGATCTCTTTTATTGTACATTGAGGGAATCTCTGCATTCGCGCAATATAAGTTATGATCAGGTGGTGTGACTGGCTCGGAAGGAAGGATCTACGTTTTTGTTGCAGCAATTATGTCAGGGCATTTTAGCCGCGGAAACTGAGCGCTCCTCCAGGGAATTTTCTGCCATATTTTCTCAAATTTATTAATAATCATATATAATTTACAATTTTCGATCTTCCGCGAAGGGTTCTGACGCGATCTATCGTTCTGGGTTCCACTGCGAGGCGATCTACCATTTTCGATCTGCCACGTAGGTTTCTGGTTATTTATTTATAGTGGATGTGGCGATCTTATCCGCACTCATTGTTTAGGTGAGATCTGGTTAGTCACTGGCATCTGAAAATTTTAAGTGAATAAGTTTGTTTGCACATTTTTGATTCTAGATGTAATCTTCTGCGGCTAGATCTAGATCTAGGCGGCTAGGTTCTAGATCTAATCTTCTGTAGCAAGATCTAAATCTAATCTTATCTTCTGCTTTATTTCTCTGCGGCTGGGTTCTATGGGCAAGTAAAATATGGCTCCCAGCTTCGCGAAAATAGCTGCTTCATCCGCTTTTGGAGGGCAAGCTCCTACCCATATCATAAGTGAAGCCCCATCTCCCACTGTCCAAGTGGTCCAGGCCTCAATCGATGAGGCTTTGAAGTTTTCCGAAAGTGCCCTAATCTGCAAGTTCAATGGTTTTTGGCCGTGGCTGACAGCTCTCCACAACTAGATCTTGGAGGTATGGAAGCTTGTCATTTCTGATGAAATTAATATATACTCCTGTGCTAGGGGTTTCTTTATAGTAGATTTTGAAAATCCTGAAAGCAGACAATGTATTCTCAATTCCAGCCCTTGGTTTTGGGAAAAATTAGGCCTATTCATGAAGCCATGGAACCCATCATTCAATCCCTCTACAATAGTCATAAGCTCAGCACCAGTTTGGGTAAGATTGCCAAGCCTACCTTTACATCTCTGTCATCTCTCCTCGCTAAAAGCCATTGGAAATGCAATTGGGAAATTTTACTGCAGGCGCCCAGGAATAGAGGAATATGCAAAAACCACCTATGCACGCATCTGTGTGGAAATGGATTTCAGCGCCGGATTCACAGCTGAAAGAAACCTAACAAGTAAAGACTATGTGTGGAACCAAAAACTCGATTACGAAAGTGTCCTTTTCAGATGTCGATCCTGCTTTGAGACAGGGCATCTAGCCAAAAATTTCCCAAAAGCCTCCCAGAAAAATTCTGCTAGAAACAACCACCACAAATCTACATGGTGGGAAGGAGCACAAAAAGAACACTACACTGTCATCAAAGAAGAATACTCTAGAGAAAACACTGAATCACAAGAAATCGGGCAGGAAAGAAACAACTCTCAAGACACCCAAGGAGAAAGCCCCACCCAACAAATCAATAGTTATGAGGATTCGACTGCACAAAATAAATCTTCATTTAACAGCAAAGCAGATCTCCTAGACCAAACTTCTTCTCCGACTATCTTCAAAAGGACGAACACAATAGATCGCGAAGCTAAGACACCAATGTCCCAAGAACCAGAAGAGATGAAGGGGATGCAAGATAAAGGAAGTTGGAAGACTGTAGAGAAAAAAAAGAAAGCTACAACACCAATCTCGCCAAGAAAGACAAGGAGCCAGATAATTAAAAACTAAGAAAATTATAGGTCCGATAAACCAATTTGGTCTCAGTGGACATTAACCATCATCATCATCATCATCACTTCCTGAAGTAGAGACATCCACAAAGCTCTTCTTAGCTTCCATGAATGTCTCTTTAGCATGCTCCAGATCAAATTCAGGTTCCTTTGTTAGAGCCTTGCATACCTAGGTACTTTCTTTGGGCTACTTGCCCTTGTCATCCCCTGTTGTCATACCACTCTAGAGCACGATATTTACATTTGGGTCTTCCTCGCACGGCTCAAACCTCATAATTTGCAGGCTCTGAGTTAGGGGAGGTTGGAGTGCTCCTTTATTGCACAACCTTGCTATCAGCATGGGACAATCCTCTGTCTTATGATCAAACTGCGTACGATATAAGCATGATTGTATTGTTGGATTTCTACAATCACAGGCATAATGCTCTGGTCCTCTGCAATTGTAACATATCATTTGGCCACAACCTCTTCCTGGTCCCATTCCACCTCGACCTCGTCTGTGCCCCTGAAAACCAGTGCATGCCATCCCTTCAGTTTGATCGAGGGCTTATGTTTCAGCTTGAACTCTGTAGGTAGGAGTCCATTCCATCATCAGTTCATAACTTCTACAGGTGCACTCATCATGGGTTACTAACCGACATAAATTATAGAACAACTGCTGGGAATTCTATGTATACTTCTATAATAGATGGAAGTTATCTATAGTGTGCTTCCCTCCTATCTGAAAAATGGTGCACCACAATGCAGGTGCTTGCAAAGACTGGACAATGGTCCTTTCCATGTTCCCGGACTTTGAATTTTACTCACCATACCTCCTCACGCACTTCTGGGAAGCTGTCCTGTCTTGTTTCAAACTTTGCATCTCATGGCACAAGTTCTTTAACTGGAAGTGAATCTGTTGGACTCCCAAGTTTGGATCTTGTATTGGAGTCTTGTGCAATCTCATCGCAACCTCCAAAGCTTCAGCCTGAGTGGTTAGCCTTTGTTGCGACAACGCATTCTGTAGATGTGGTGTTAACGAGGCTACAGACCATTTGCAGTGTTGCTTGTCTATTAAGGTCATGTTCACTTCATGAATTGTGCCCTTTAGTGTTTGATCCAACTCCCACAGGGTTTCACCTCATAGCATGGTGATCTTCTTGAATCTAATAATCCAATGTGCCTCCAATTTCAGCCTGCCAAATTCTTTGTTTAGCATACTCTGGATATCCACTATCCCTGCATTCAAATTTTCATTAGAATGTTTAACGTACCAATTCAGCATGTCATCTTGTAGAGTGCTGACCAAGGTCACCTTCTTTATATTGTCATCTGTGATGCCCTGTGCTTCCCATACCTCTTTTACCACAAACCAAAATTGGTCTGGATTTTCATTCCCTACTCTCTTGAACACTGGTAGCTTTATCGTGCTGGCCATACTTTTTCACGGTGGTGGCAGAGGTGGTGTGGGCGAAGTCGGGGGTGAAGATGGTGAAACTAGTGGTGGTGTGGGCATGGGTGGTATGCGTGGAATTCTATGCCTTATCAGATTGATCGCACTTCTTGGTGAAACCTTCGCAAGATCTTCTTCGCCCCATCGCAGAGGTGATATCAAGGGGTTGGTTTCAAGGTCTGTGCTACCTTCGTTTCTATAGATCCTCCCACTTTGCATAGCCCCAAACATCAATTTATTCGCATAGCTTGTTTTTCACACAGTAGAATTTTAATCCAAGTGTTCAAATGTTTGACATACTTACCTCGCGTTCCCTTGAGGAAGCGTCGTTCCACCTCGCTATAGCTTAGCGAAGTATCTACCACGAATTCGGTGATGAACCTCCTATGATCTGATCTAGCCAATGATTGATAGTGTGCGCTATCTTGTGTTATGATGCTTCCAGTCTATGCACCAACTCTGGAGTCCACACAATAGCTTCGCAATCAACTTGTACAACTTAATAGGGAAGGATGCAAAGAAAATTTCATGGATTTCCATATATAAGTAGCAATCTAACCACTCTTCCTTTGATAATCGTGGATTCTTGTTTTGTTGCACTGCAAACTCGTGAATCTTTTTGTCCAACCACTCTTCAATTCCTTTCTTTGTCAGATTCTTGTGATGTGACATCAGACATCTCTTATGCATATCCTAGTCCTGACAACGGAACCATTTATTGGCTTGTTGGGGCCTGACCTAGGTTCAAAGTTATTTTAGCCAAACAAATCCCTGTACTGCTAGCCCTTTCAGCAATAGTCCCTCGAGCATGGACTGAGGTCTCACCCAAAGTAGTATGGGAGGGTGCTAGAAACAGGTTTCCGCACCCTGGAGATGTTTGATGAGTTCGACTGGTTTGTGATTTGAACCTGCACACAGGTTGCTTCACGCACTTTCTTGTACCTCGGAGCCTAATATACTGCCTTCACATAACCCTACTCAGGGGTTGAACGTCGCGCTCTTGCGTTATTACCCAAGACCTTATTGATATTACAATGTTAGTTGATTATTTTAGCCTACTTGCATGCTTTAAGTTATACTTAACAACATAAACCATTCATACAAGTGCATGCAGTAAACAAATAGTATATTTGACAATTATATCAAACACGCATTAACCAAAGAATAGATACACCAAATTATGATAAAACTTCTCTTTATTAATTCCTTCCTTGGTTACAGACTTGACTCCGCCCTGCACACTCAGCTGTGGACTACTAGGCCTCTGCGCACTCAGCTGCAGAGCCTTCTCCTAATCTATGACTCAAAGACACACTTCGCATTCCAACTCAATCACTTAGACTTCTCATTACTTCATTAGTTTTTTTATACACATAGAGCCTCGCTCTATTTATAAAATCCCATGGTCTGCAGACCATGGGTAGGTCTATCCAGCTGACATTACATTACAAAACTAGGACAGACAACCCTATGACTCTATCATACTCTCACGCCCCACACCTGCAATTCTCGGAGCTTTACAACAAGATTTGGTCAAAACTTGGGCTTTAAGCCCCAAAACATGCCTTGGGGGGATTCCATGCCCAACACAAGTGTTGGTAGTTGTATAAGCCCTCTTGTACTTTACGTTGATTGTCTCGAGAGCCACACACGGTTTCATGCGAAACTAAACCTATGGGTGAAAAAGAAGAAAATAAATAGAAATTGAAGGATAGAAGTAGATGAACGCAAAGAAAAAAATCAAAGAAATGAAACAAGAAACACAAATAAAGTAAATAAAGCAAGAATGCAAACAAAGAAAAATAGGAAAAAAAAACACTACTCCTACTCCTAAACTAAACAGTGCATGGGCCTCTTCACGTAAAGTTATATTTCCAATGCAGCCATCGGCGCATTGGTTGACCCATGTTGGTGAAGGCATGGTTTACGAGAAAGATAAATGTGTAAACTAGTAAACAAGAAAAATATATCAGTGAAGACAAAAACGCTTCGAGTATAAAAATATCCACAAAAAAGAAAAGAATAAAAGCACAAGATAAGAATTTTTTGGATGTATCATGGTTATGCATCACACTGTGCATAGACGATAAGCATACACACTCTTTTGACTGTGACAATTGAGAAAGCATGAGAAGCAAATATAACTTATGTTTAGCAAGAGTGCTTGTTATGTATGATTCCTCCAATGCATGAGCGACAGGATCATGTGATTGAAGTGGAGGATGTGAATTTTGTGAACTAGATTGATCTTCAGTGTAAACAAGTGATTGATGACAAGCTTTTGGTGTTTTAATAGATTTTAGATCTAAATTGGAATTGAACTTAAGGCAGTGAGGGCCTGACATAACCATCATCTCAAGCTGAAGTGCCTTGACAACTTTTGGGGTTTCTGCTTCATCAACAAGTAGATCATCGAAGACGGGTGGTTTAGAAATATCAACAGTGAATGGATCATCACCGTGATCAAATGAAGGAGAAAAGAGGTCATGACAACCATGATAAAAAATTGGATATGTTCATCGACATCCTCATGATCTGATGAAACGTATAGAGGCATTGATGAGAAGCAAGAATTCTCACCCTCTTTTTTTCAAAAATGACAAATGAAATATTGAGTGGATTTGAAAACACAGATGTGTCCTCTCCACTATGCAATGATAGACTGACATTCGATGTACCCTATGAATGATCAAAAGTAGATGCATCTGGGAATGAATTATCACACAGAAAATTAGCAATGGCAGAATCACCAAAGATGTCGGGGAAAAGCTGTTGAAGATAGAAACAAGAAATGCTAAAAATAGAATTGCTAAAAATAGCACTGCTATAAATAGCACTGCAACCAGTGTTGATCTTAGCAACAACAGATGGAAAAATGGAAGTGCTAAAAATAGCATTCTATAAATAGCATTTCGGGATACCTTCCTATTTTAGTCAGTCCCTATACTAAAATAGTGAAGTAAAATTTGAATTTGAGCTTAGCAACAGTTTGTAAAATAATTAATTAATTCATCTTGAGTTAATTAGTTAAGGAAAATCAAACTTGAAGTCTATGTGGTGACATGCAATAGTTTCTCCATTAATTGAGGATTTTATCCATCAGTTAAAGAGATAAGGATGAGTTCTAAATTGAGTTGCAATTAGCTGACTTAGTTAACTGAGTCAAGTCCAGTTAGACTGATTTAAACAATTTGTTTAAATTAATGTAAGTTCAGTTAGTTAATGCTTGCATGCATGTAACTACTGCACTTCAGATAGCTAATGTTTCTCTCATAAATAACTCATGCATGTTAGTTCAGTCAGAGACCTAGTTGAGATCAGATGGAGGGGTAGTGTACTATCAGTTGCCAGAATATTCCATTGTGAATATTCCTTGCATGCAGAAGGAATTCTTTACTTGAGGATTGTGCAGTTACTTCATTGGGTTTAGTGAGTGTGATGAGGGCAATTCACAGATGTGACATCATTGGACCCCAAGAAAAATTGCGCAAGGAAATAGGAGGCTTGGAGGGCTTGAGGAGGACATATACAATGTATATTTAGTCTGTGAGCTGTACTGTTTGATTGCAGAGGGAGCAGGATAGCTTGAGAGCTAATTCTTTTTGTAACTTGAACAAGATTTCCACTTGTATGATAATACAAAGTTTTGGTTTTAGGCTGAAGCTTTCCCCAGGTTATATCTTCTTTGTTATGTGTGATTGATTTCTCATTCTCAGTTATATGTGTTCTCTTGATCTTTCTCAATTTTATTAAGCTTCCACAAAGTGTTGTAGAAATAGATCTTGTATTATATTGCATAATCGTTTGATCTACAATGGGAATTTCTACATGGTATTGGAGCAAAGGTGACCAAGGCGAAGAAGAATATACAAGAAGTTCGAAGTTCGAAGTTTGGTTCTTGAATATAAAAATTGATTTCTTATCACATCTCTATTTCACCTATGGTGTTCAGTGGTTTAAGACTCGAGTATGCCCTTGATGGCAGCTCGAATTATATAGTCTGGAAGGATCACATGGAGGCAATGTTAAAGGATAACGGTCTAAAGGACTTCATTGATCAAGAAGTCCCCAAGCCAACTGATGCTACTCAACTGGCGGAATCAAAGAAATGTGTGGCTAGAGCAAGGAGAATTCTCCTAGAGGGAGTTCAAGATCACATTGTCTTGAGCCTCCATAGGAAGGAGAATCTGTTTTCGATGTGGAAAACATTGAAATATTTATATCAGAATGGCAATGATCAGAGGAAGCTGGCGTTGAAAGACAAGCTTTGTAAGATCAAGTGCAAAAAGGGTGACATGATCTCTACATATCTAAACAAGCTCACCACCTGTAGGGATGAGCTTGGAAGTGTAGGGATCATGATCGCTGATGATGACATGGTGAGTCCTGCACTCCTTAGTCTTCCTAAGAGTTGGCATAGCTTCGAAGACTCGGTTAATGGAAGAGAAAAACTACTAGATTGGGAACGACTTTGGCAGGATCGGATGCAGGAGGAAATAAGAAGAAGCACCAGAGATGGATCCTCATTGAAGCAAGATGATGAGGAAAATCTAGCCTTAGCAAGTAAGGTGAGGAAAAGGAAAGGGAAGGCGTCCCATCCCAAATCTAGTTCTTCCCATGGTGGGAAGAATATTGACAAATCAAAAGTGTGATGCTTTCATTGTCATGAAGTGGGACATTATGCTACGAATTGTCCATAGAAGAAATCCAAGAAGGGTTCTTCAAAGGGATCTCATGGTGAGGCACTGGCCTCACAGTTTGAGCTAGATTTCTCGCTTATCGCATGCATGATTTCATCCATGGTGGGATGTGTGTGGTACCTGGATAGTGGAGCTTCATTCCACATGTCAGGTGACGAGAATCTTTTCAGTACCTTGGAGGAGAAGGATCTCTATATGTGGATCGAAATGGGAGATGATGGAAATTACCATGTTTCAGGTGAAGGTACAATTGTGTTCCAGAGGAAGCATGGAGCTCCCCTCATCCTGACTGATGTAAAGTATGTACCAGGTATGAAGAAGAATCTTGTGTTTGTCACTATGCTAGAAGATAAAGGTTATGATGTAGTCTTTAGTCAAGGAAAGGTATTCCTGAGGCATATTGGTACTGGATAGATAAAGCGAATAGGGATTCAAGTCAAGAATCTCTACATGCTGGAGGTAGACATCTATGGTGCTTTGAGTTCCAAAGATGAGATGGTGGAGCCAAGATATTGGTGAGCTATGGCATAGAAGATTGGGCCACTTGCACCATGGAGCCCTGAAGATCATGCAACAAATTTCTACAAAATTACCCAAGGGAAAACTTGAGCAGACGACTACATGCAAAGGTTGTACCTTGGGTAAGTATGCAAAATATTCCTTTCCAAATCGAGACAATAGAGCTAGAGAAATCCTGGAGCGAGTTCACTCAGATGTTTGTGGGCCCTTCTCTATAGCCTCCACCGCTAAACAAAGGTACTATGTTATTTTTACTAATGATTTTTCTCATAGATGTTGGATATAATTTATGCAAAAGAAGGATCAGAACTTCTTGAGGTTTTGTGAGTTTAAAGCCTTGGGAGAGAAAGAATCTGAAAGAAAATAAAAGCCTTGCACAGCAACAATGGTGGGGAGTATTTCTCCTAGCAGTTTAAAGATTTTTGTGTTGCAGAAGGTATTAAACGGGAATTGATGACACCACATAACCCATATCAGAATGGGGTGCCCAAAAGGAAGAACTAATCAATTGTGGGAGCAGCTCGAGCGATGTTGCATGACCAAAGCCTACTACTACATTTGTTGGTTGAGGCATGCAATACAGCAGTATACTTGTAGAATAGAAGCCAGCTCCGTATACTAGGAATGAAGACACCTATGGAGGCCTATTCTGGGAAGCGACCTAATGTAAGTCACTTTCGAATCTTTGGATCATTAGTTTACTGTCATGTGACCAAATATTCTAGGAAGAAGCTAGACCCAACAGCTAAGTTGGGAATACTTGTGGGGTACACGGATACACCCCACAACTATCAGGTGTACCTTCCTTCCACTCAGACGACTATGGCACGCAAGGATTTGAAGTTCAACGAGTAGAAAGCCATGCGCTTATCACTTGAGAGGGAGCTTGAGTTGCATGCAGATGAGGAACTTTTAGTTCCTAAGGATGAGGAGCCTCAGATTGATGTGGAGCAGCCGCATGCAGAGGATCCGGGAGTGGAGACATCCACTCATGCTGATACTTCCAGAGATGGGAAGAAAGGCTCAAGGGAAGCTGACAGGTTGATGCAGGATGCATGGGAGAATGTGGGACAACCATCTTCTCAGTGCAGATAGAGGAGGTCACCTGAGTGGTACATTGGGTACATGGCCCTAGTTCGGGAGTGTGTAGATACCGAACCTTCTTCATTTGAGGAGGCAGTGCAGCAACCAGTCTGGGTTGATGCAATGGTAGAGGAGTATGACTCTATCATTGGGAAAAATGTGTGGGATCTTGTCCCAAGGCCTCAAGGCAAGTTAGTGGTGAGTTCCAGATGGCTTTACAAGGTAAAATAGGCAATTGATTGCAATATTGAGAAACATAAGGCAAGGTTTGTTGCCCGAGGTTTCTCACAAGTCAAGGGGATCAACTACGATGAGACTTTTTCTCCCATAGCAAGGTAATCATCGATTAGATCGATGCTGGCACTATCATCTCAGATGGGGTGGAAGATCCGCCAAATGGATGTGAAGACAACATTCCTCAATAGGAAGATTGATGAGGAGGTGTACATTGACAAGCCAGAGGGTTTCGAAACCTTCGATCGTGAGTCACATGTGTGCAAACTCAAGAGGGATTTGTATGGGCTGACACAAGCACCCCGTGCTTGGTACACTAGGATTTACAGTTATTTCACAGGGTTGGGCTTCACCAAAGGTGAAGTAGATGTGAACCTTCACCACATCATTTTAGAAGGTAAACCATTGATCATTGTTCTTTATGTCGATGATCTGATTTTGACAGGTGATGATTAGCTAATACAGTCTTGCAAGGAGGACCTTGCAAGAGAGTTTGAGATGAATGGCATGGGCCTTATGCACTAGTTTCTAGGCATGGAGGTGTGGCAGAAAGATGGGGAAGTATTTCTGTCTCAAGGAAATTATGCCAATGAGATACTCAGGTGCTTTCACATGGAGAACTTTCACATGAAGAAGTGCAAGCCAATGTAGACTCCTCTAGTTGGGAACTCGAGGAAGGAGGATGCTACTTCAGGTGAGGTAGTAGCTGCTATTGTTTATTGGCAGCTGGTGGGTTCACTTATGTATCTAGTGAACACACGACCTGACTTATGCTTTGTGGTGAACTAGCTGAGTCAAGCTATGGTTCAGCGTACCAAGATCTGTTGGAAGGAAGTGAAGCATGTGCTGAGATACCTCAGAGGCACATCTCAGTTCGGATTGTGGTGCATATGGACAGAGGGAGTGAAGCTTCAGGGCTTCACAGATGCGGATTGGGCAGGGAGTCCATCAGATTGGAAGTGCACTTTTGGAGGAATCTTCAACCTTGGTTCAGCTGCAATTTCCTGGTATAGCAGGAAACAAAGATTAGTTGCACTTAGCTCAGCAGAGGCTGAATACATGGCTGCTAGTTAGGTTGCATGTGAGGCCATTTGGATGCAAAAGATTCTAGTGGGATTGTTTGGTCAGATGATGGATCCTATAGTGATATACTGCAATAACTAGAGTTGTATCAAACTCTCTAAGAATCCAGTTATTCATGACAGGTCCAAGCACATAGATATCCAGTATCACCATCTTCGACACTGTTGGGTCAAGAGGATCATGTTGTTGCTGTATGTTTCGACCAAGGAACAGGATGCAAATATCTTGACTAAGGCATTGTCAAAATGCAAGTTCAAGTTCCACAGAGACAGGATTGGGGTTACTGATAATCCCTTTCTTGTTGATAGGGAGTGTTGAAAATAGCAATAGGAAATGCTAAAAATAGAATTGCTAAAAATAGCACTACTATAAATAGCAGTTCAGCAGGGAAAATTTTAAGAACCCCCCCTAAATTTATAAATATAATAAATGGGCGAATCTCCATGGTATATAGGAAAATGGAAGGCGATTTTATCAATAATATGATATGTATATATAATTTTTTGGCGAATCTCTCACCAGGCATGGCGAATATTTTACTCAATTATAAATCTTG
>APFE031061935.1:92950-108068 GCA_000404065.3 Pinus taeda | reverse complement strand
TGAAATAGAAGCTTTTGTGAATGAGCCCACTAACTATCACTACTAAACAATCAATCTAGACTATGAAGTCTTCCATCTTGATCAAAATCGTGCTCACGATCAAGGGAGTGCGATCACCTGGCCTGACATAATGGCCATCATAGCTTCCCTACCAATACACAAGTATGTCCCTGTTTGCAGTTAGAAACATTACCCAAATTACAATCTATTTACTCCAGCCTATGTTGGAAAGTTATAGAAGGATGACTAGTGCAATCAATCCATTCCTTTTAGCCCTGGATTTGTTTCAGTTTAAAACATAAGTATACAAATATAATTTTCCAATGTCCACTGCTACTGAGCATTAGTTAATTCATAAGAAAGTATGTAAACACACAAACATAAATTCACACTCATGAATATACCAACTTTCTATCAAGTGCTATGACTAGTGATGGAAATCACAATTATTTTCAAAAGCCTGGAATCATGCCTAAGCATCCTCTATGAATGACCCAATTCCTTCCTGGTTAGTTGTCTACATTAAAGTTGCAACAAACAATATGACATTAGGCATGGCTTGAAAGTAACAAACCACTGCAGAACTCAGGCATAGATGGCAAGTGCAGACTCTGTTTTCAAGATATCAGTTAGAAAATCCATAGCATATAATAACACAAATTGAGAAACTCATAATGTCCTGTCTGTTGAATATTGTAGCCAATTTTCTCATAGATTATACTGCAGAGTATAAAACTGCTCATAAATTAACGTAACACACAAGCTTCATATTCCTTGTACATGGCTTCATATTCTTTGTTTTTATTCAAGTTTGTTGCTTTACAAGACTTAAATTATTCCTTTTGAATTTTCTTTACAAGACTAAAATTATTAAAGATAATAAAAAATCTTCCCAACCA
The DNA here is from genome assembly GCA_000404065.3 of Pinus taeda. Taxonomy (NCBI): domain Eukaryota; kingdom Viridiplantae; phylum Streptophyta; class Pinopsida; order Pinales; family Pinaceae; genus Pinus; species Pinus taeda. Next base: position 107,169 of record APFE031061935.1, on the reverse strand, counting down.
TTCAAGATAAATCTGATTTAACTTGAATGCACATATTCTTTATTTCCATTATCTAAATGTTTTACTGTCATGAAAAATAGATATTTCCATCTCAACATATCCTTGATCATTTGACATTGCCCTTGGTTAATTTTTAAAGGTAATGGATAAACATTTAAATTTTACAGAAGTTCTAATATTGTAAGCCTTACCATTACCCTTTCATTTGTCAAGTTTAATTCCACACTTTTTATTTCAATGAAACATTAAAGGTTGCAAACCTTGTGGTTAAGATCCAACTGGTAGAAGAAGGATGACTTTATATGAAGTTCAAACCACTCACAGGACCCTTTAATACCACCATGCTTATTTGGCATGCCCAGGGTCTACAGAACCACAAGCTGACATAATAGATTTCATGAAAACAGAAATACTTCAACTACTATGCATAGGGATCAAACTGAAATATTGAAGTTGCATGTACTGCTGAAGGTGAAGGAGAATATGAAATCAGCAACAGGGAATCTAACAGGCAGACATGTTGGCTCTACTCACCTCTATTGGAAAAGGAGGCCAACTCAGTCACCACCTAGTCTACTCATGACTTTCATTTCTCTGATGAAAACTATATTGTTATCTAGTGTAATACAAGATGCACGCTTGTCTATATATGTGGAAAAAAAACATGGAAATAAAGAACTAGGCAAACATGAAAGCTAACTGGAATTTAGTATTTACCATTAAACCTGTATGTAAATTAGATAGATGCCTACTATTTTGTGGCATTTATAAATTATTATTTTGCATACTATAACTCAAAAGCAATCAAGCGTGCATATTATATTATTTCAAGAAAACAGAAATACTTCAACCTTGACTTCCATTACATTTTTTTACACGCACTATATGGTCTACCCTGTCCTCTGAGATGGACAGAGGTTCTTTATGAAGACACACCAAATGCAACTGAGTGATTTATGGCACAATTATTAAATAATGATAAGCCAACAAAATATGTACTGTTGGAGAGGTAAATCCCCTCTACGGATAGAGGCGATCCCTACTAGCCCAAAAGGGGTCTAGCAACAATCGAACAATGCTACTCTGCAGGTTCCTAGTTGTAATTAACAAGTGGGTAAAGGAAACCTACTTGGATTCCAACGCTATGTTTGATGAAGAGATAATCCTTTCGCTCCTTCGCTCCAGCCAATCACAGTCTTCCACTATCCTTGCGGATGGACACCTGCACAAGCAAAGAGAGAACAACACAAGCATAAAATCTACTAACAACAACTATGTATCAGTCAGGAAAGATACAATTCACATTAATCATTCATAAGACAAATGGAAATGGAACCATAACAGTAGTCATCTATCTTTATTAATCAGAAAATAGAGTAAGGTACAACCGAAGTCCTGACGCCGAGTCCTTCTCCAGAGGGTCCAGCCAGCATGTCTTCCAAGCATTCACCTTTGAACTGGATCTCCCAAGTCAAAGAGGTCTCTCTCTCACATACAAGGCAACAAACTTATGGCCTTCCTCAAGCTCAAAAGCAATCCTCACACAACACACCAAATGCCTACAATGAACAGCACTAATGTACTAAGAATTCCTCTATCAAAGTCTATATGTTCCAAACTAAAAACCAACTGCTCATGGGCAATGTGACTTATAAAGGAGAAGGAGTCTCCATGAATAGGTAAAGGATGAGCTTTTCCCCAAGATAAGTGGATGATCAGTCGAACAGACATGCCAGAGAAAGGATGGCGACCTCAACAATGCTAACAGCCAAGTCTGGAGTCATCTGGAAGGTTGGCTGTTAGAACAAATTCGCCTAAACAGGATCAGCGCGGGTGCAAAATTGGGCTGGCGCGCTGATATCGCAGATCAATTATAGAAGAGGCCTGGTCAGCGCTCAAAGATACAAGCGGAGGGCGCGCTGTTCGTGAAATTGGACCAGCGTGGAAAACACATGTTCTTCCGCGTTGGCAGCGCATTGGTTACATTATCCTCCGCCAGTCAGCGTGGTTATTTAACGAACAGACGCGATGATTCAATTAACTTAGGCAAAGAGGGTTTTTAGCCATTCCAAGGGGCATGAGCTTAGGTGAATGTGGTTTTATAGCACAGTAGGGAGACTGACATGATGGCAATGACATTTTACTGTGTAACACCAAGTGCAACAAATTTCACTCACACAAAAAGTAACAGAAAATAAGATGGATGGTTTAAAGAAAGACGTAGAAGCTAAGATTGATGATTTAATGAAAGAAATAGAAGCTAAGATGAATGACATGGAAGCTAAGATGGACATCGTGGAAGCTAAGATGGACGGCGTGGAAGCTACGACATGGAAGCTAAGATGGATGGTGTGGAAGCTGAGATGGATGGTATGGAAGCTAAGATGGATGATTTAAAGAAAGACATGGAAGATTTGCAGACAAATTCGAAGACAGATTTGACAAAGTTTCTACAAGAAATTCTTACTAATGGCGAAAGAGTAGGAAAGGGAACTCATGATGACAAAAAAATAAATGTTAAGCATGATTTTATAGACTCTAACATTGGATCAAAGAACCACCATGTTCCAAAGATTGATATGAGTAAGTTTGACAGCAAGGATCACAGAACATGGATACTACAGATGGAGCAATTTTTCGATTTCCATAATGTGCAAAACACACAAAAGGTACACATTGCAACTTTATATTTCGAACCAAATAATTTTGTATGGTATCGATGACTTTTCTCTCATAAACAAATTGTCACTTGGGCTATTTTTACGAATGAAATGATAGCACATTATGAGGATACAAAAAGCAACACTTTTTTTAGCCAATTGATAAATCTCAAACAAAAGGGTTCAATGATGGAGCACATTGAGGACTTCCAAAAATGATTATAAGGTAAAATATATTCTAGAGGAGCATAGGATTGATGTGTTCATAGGGACTTTAAAAAGATAACATCCAACATATGTTCGCCTTGGGAACCAGATTCATTTGAGAAGCATTTAGGTGGCAAGAAAAATGGAAAGCAAAATTATGGCAACAGGAAGCCTACCACTCATAACTAAAGATGGGAAGTGTTACTACCCTAGCCTCCACAACCTACAGGTTGGGACCACCACAACAATTGGAATAAAAAAGAAGCAAAGGCTTTGATACAGTTGTGATAGAAAATACACTAAAGGTCATAAGTGTGCAAAGAAGAAATTATTTTACATAGATTGTGAAGAGGAGGAAGAAAATGAACAAGAAATGTCAAAAGAAGAAGATATGCACCAGGAAAAACTGTAGAAAAAGAAGAAATGAATCCAACCATATCTTGCAATGCATTGGTTGGAATTACCACTCCTCAAACTATCAAGATAGAAGGGCATACCAAGAAGAAAAAGGTAATAATTTTGATTGATTCAGGAAGTACCCATAATTTTATTCATTGTAAGATAGCCAAGGAATTGAATTGCTTCCTATATCTAGTACCAGAGTGTCAAGTGATGGTTGCAAGTGGAGGAACCATAAATTGCTCAGGAAAGTGCCATAATATCAAACTATCCATGGGAGAATATGTATTGAATAGCCCAATGCTTTCCATTCCAATGGGTGGTGATTATGTTGTACTAAGAGTCCAATGGCTACAATCCTTGGGTATAATAGCTTTTAATTTTCAAGAATTTTTCATGAAATTCTCTTCAGAAGGAAAGGAAGTTGAATTAAGGGGTACTGCAGGGAAACCGAGAAAGATAATCAGCCCTAACAGAATGAAAAAGCTTCTAAATAAAGAAAAACGAGGAATAATTACAAAATTATGTTCACTAAAGGTTCCCACATCGAAACCATCCATTTCTCTAGATCTCCAAAAAGTCTTAGAAAATCATTCCAAGGTATTTGAGACTCCCAAAGGCCTCCCACCTATTCGTGATCATGATGATGTTATTAATTTGATTCCAAAATGTGTTCCTCCAAACATCAGGCCCTACATATATCCATATGTCCAAAAGAGTGAAATGAGAACGTATGGTTGCAGAAATGCTAGAGGCTGGTATAATTCAACCTAGTCAAATTTCTTTCTTTGCTCCAGTAGTATTGATTCACAAGAAGGATGGATCATGGCACATGTGTCCAGATTATAGGGAGCTCAGCAAGCTCATTATTAAAGATAAATTTCCCATTCTTGTCATTGATGAATTATTGGATGAATTGCATGGATCAATTTACTTCACCAAGTTGGATCTTCATTCAGGATATCATCAAATCAGAATGAAGACTGAGACATTCCAAAAATAGCATTTAGAACTCATGAGGGTCATTATGAATTTTTGGTCATGCCTTTTGGCCTTACCAATGCACCTTCAACATTTCAAGGTTTGATGAATTCCATTTTCAAACCATTCCTTAGAAAATTGTGTTAGTATTTTTTGATGATATACTAATCTACAGTAAGTCTTGGAAGGATCATGTTGAACATGTTGACAGGGTGCTACAACTATTGGAGGAGAAACAATTATATGCAAAAATATCCAAATGTTTCTTTGGAGTACAAGAGGTGGAATATCTGGGTCATATTGTATCTCATGAGGGTGTTAAGGTAGACCCTAGAAAAAATAAAACCATTAAGGAGTGGAAAATCCCCACATCCATAAAGCATCTACGAGGATTTCTTGGGTTGAAAGGGTATTATCGCAATTTTGTTAAGAATTATGGGAGGATAGCAACACCTCTAACAACATTATTGAAGAAATATGCATTTTCATGGACACTGGAAGAAACAAAGGCCTTTGAACATCTTAAAGAGGCAATGTGCCAAGCACCACTCTTAGCTGCACCGGACTTCACAAAAACCTTTATTATGGAATGTGATGCCTCAGGAAATGAAATCGGCAAGAAGAAATACCCATTTCTTTTGAAATTTGTCCAATTGAAGGAAAGTATTTACACAAAGCTATTTATGAGAAGGAAATTTTTGGAAATAATAGATGCACTTAAGAAATGGCGACCCTACCTAATGGGAAGACACTTCAAGGTAAAAACATATCATAATAGTATTAAATACTTTTTAGAACAAAGATTATCTTCAGAAGAGAAGCAAAAATGGGTCACAAAAATGTTGGGTTATGACTTTGAAATCATCTACAAAAAAGGGAAGAAAAATGTTGTGGCAGATGCACTCTCAAGAAAGGATGAGGATGTGGAAGCATTTCTTTACACCATTTCTATTATCCAGACAGATTGTATAAACAAAGTAAGGGATGAATGGAAGAATGATGAGGAAGTGTGGGCACTCATCCAAAAGATACAACAAGATCCCAGCACATCTGATACATTTAGTTGGAAAAATGATTTTTTATGGTACAAGGATAGGTTATACCTATGTAAGAATTCCCAACTCAAACAAAAAATTCTTAGGGAATTGCACACTTCTCCCTTAGGAGGGCACTCAAGATTTCTAAAAACCTACCACAGGGTTAAGAAGGATTTTTTTTGGGATGGCATTAAATCAAATATTCAAAAGTTTGTGGTGGAATGTTTGGTTTTCCAACAAAATAAATTTAAAACAATTAAGACCCCAAGATTATTACAACCTTTATCCATTCCAAGCCAATGTTGGGAGGAGGTTTGAATGGATTTTATCACAGGTTTACCCAAGTCCGAAGGAAAGAGTGTTATCAGTGGTAGTTGACAGACTTACCAAGTATGCACACTTTTGTGCATTATCTCATCCATTTAAAGTGATTACAGTGTCTACTACATTTATGCAAACAATTCAAAAGATACATGGAAACCCAAAGATTATTGTAAGTGACAGAGATCCCATTTTCACTAGAAATTTTTGGACAGAATTATTTTCTTGTCTTGGTACTCATTTAGCTCATAGCTCATCTTATCATCTTGAATCTGATGGGCAAACTGAGATAGTAAATAAATGTTTGGAAGGATATCTTCTTTGCTTTGTATCTGATAAACAAGCATAATGGGTCAAATGGTTGCCTCTGGCTGAATGGTGGTATGACACTTCCTTCCATACTGCAACAAAAATGACCCCATTTATGGCACTTTATGGATATCATCCACAATCCATCACATCATATTTAAGAGAAAATTCTAACGTTCAAGCAGTGGAAGATCACATCGAGCATTAGCAACAAGTTCTCTAACTCTTAAAGGATAACATCACCTTGGTGTAAAATAGAATGAAACAGCAGGCAGATCAACATTGCAGTGAAAGAAATTTTGATGTAGGTGATTGGGTATTCCTATGGCTACAACCATATAAACAAATGTCCCTCAAGCAAGCTAAGAAGGATAATAAGTTATCACCAAAGTATTATGGTTTGTACAAGGTGTTGCAAAAGATAGGTATTATGGCGTACAAATTGGAGCTTCCTGCAGCTTCCCGAGTGCACCCAATTTTCCATGTTTCATGCTTAAAGAAGGTTATAAGTGACAAGCTTCCAATTCAAACAATATTGCTAGAACTTGATGAGGAAGGAAAAATCATATTGGAACCTGAAGCAGTCAATGAAACAAGAACTTGACAGCTACGAAATCGATCAATTTCAGAGTATCTCATCAAGTGGAAGAACTTACCCGTTGAAGATTCCACATGGGAGGATGAGAATTTTATACAAAAGCATCCAAAACTACTCAAGCATTGAGAAAAACACTTCTTTGAAAGAGAGGGGCATGTTAGGTCCCTATAATACTAGTGATTCCCCCATTACTATTGTCGTTGTATCCCTTATTGTTATTGTTGTGCCCCTATTGTCCCCATATTGTTATTATTGTGCCCCAAACCTCTATTGTTATTTTTGTGCCTTTATATTATTATTGTTAGGTCCAAGAATTGTTCATTTGTGTAATGTAAAGGAGGTTTCCCCTTCGAAGAGGCTTATTTCTAAGGTGTTCATCTATCTTTTCTATCCTTTTGTGAGTTGGTTTCGTAACATATTTTCTGAAATATGTCTCCAAGAAAGTTTCATATCTCCCAATATATGATACCTATGTAAACACTAAAGAAGGTTTTTGTTCCTTGTTCTATTTTTGACATAAACCTCTTTCACTTTTGTCAAATGCATCTTCCTTACCTTAGTAACGATTTTTTAAGTAAGATTGTCCCTATGTGTGGAAAATGACCTCAAAACCCTAAAAAGTATGCCAATCACATCTACTGATATTATGAAGTCTATCCCTGATATTATGGTTTTTCCTCTTTTCAAGTTTGTGGCAAAAAGGCTTTTCGAATTGGCATGGTATCCCAGTTGCTGGATTTTCTCACGAAACCCAAAGTAACCCACTTCTTCACATGACCTTTTGATGAATGGTAAACCATTGATCTCATGGGTGTGAGTTGGCGCTAATCTAGACACCTACCCTCCTTTATTATATGCCTTCTTCTCACTTTCCATGATTTGAATTTGGACAGCAAAACCCTAGATGGATGAAAGGGGAAAAAACAGAGTTTTACTTGGGAAATCATGGGATTAGGGTTAGTGTCTTGAGGTGAGGGGATAGAGGGGTAGGGAGGAGATGTCTTCATAGGAAAATTTTGGGAGGTAGGGAGCTATGTTGGGAAGCCTAGGGAAGTGAAATATTGGATAGAGAGTGAAGGCATGAGTGTAGGAACTAAAACATAGTCCTAACCCTAACTTCTGCCAAAAATGTAGTGTACAGACTAGGGTTAGCTCTAAGACTTAGGGGAATGAAGGAGGAGGGATAAGGAAAGCTAGGGGAAGTGTGCTTGAGTGTGGGGAAGGGTAAAATGTGTATGGAACTATGTTTTACTATTTTCAAATCAAACAAGAGTGCTAAACCACAAAAAAGTAGCATGGGCCCTACAAGAGGTTTCCCCACTGAAATGTTGGAGTAACGATGAAAGAAGGTGCCTGTAGGCTTTCACTTACTTGTATGAATGATGCTGGAAACCTTGTTTGCTAATGAAAACCATTGTAGGTACCTCTTTTTTCCCAAAGCTGAAAATGCAACGTACAAGAGAAAACGCATTGTGGAGGGAGAAAACACAACGTGTGGGAGAAAAAATGCCTTTGAGGGTGCAATTTGATGTTGAGCTTCATTGGAAGGAATTCAACAATAGGTAGGAGCTCAATAAAAATGAAATGAGTAGGGAAATGCTTGAATGACCTTTTATAAGGTCAAAATCAATTTTGTGCATATGGCATGGCATGACATCATTAATCTTCTTGAGAATCTGAAAAACAATATAGCATGCAGCGACTTTCACATTTAAGTATGCAATGTTAGATCTTCATAAAGGATAAAATGTACTTTAGGAACCCAATAAATCATTTATCCTTATTACTACTCTCTTTTATGATGACCTAGGTGGAAATTATGACTTTTTACATGAAATTTTGTATGTCTAACCTAATGTAATGATGAGCAGCATGATGACCAAGACACACTATTGAGAAATTATGACCTGACCATGATAACATTTATTGACCATGAGAATGGAGAGAATAGTAATGACCTAGACACACCAACCAATGATCATTTTTTTTTTGAAGACCTACTGAACCATAAAAAATTTGACCTAATATCCTAGCAAAAACTTTGAAAGAGCATATTTGATCATTGGTGATGGACATGACTAACAGGCACTAACAGATGGAACTTTAAACTTATATAATATAACAAAGCCAACATGTTTCATGCATGTGTTTTTATTGTAGTTCAACTATTATGGTTACTTTAGCAACCTATATAGTTTTAACTTACACATTTATGTATGACTATTCCGTATGTGATTGTATGAATCTTATTGAAGCGTGTTGTTGGTTTAACTCATGACTTTGGATTGTCGACTATTCTGCATTCCAGTTTGTGATCTAATTCAGCTCGTGTGTTACTTTCAAGCTGCGTACTATTACAAGCTTCCAAGGGATACACTTCTTTTCCCCCCTCCGTGCGTTGGAACTTCCCCATGCATCTCTCTTTACTCACTGCTAGGTTACAAACTTGCTTCGAACAAGGATATCTTGCTTACCTTTGCGTGTTATTGTAGTCAAGGCATATCTTTACTACCAACTGCTAGGACTCCTACTCCAAATGGTCTGAGGTCTAGCTGGGACTTCCTACCAGGGAGATCCCCTTGATATGCTAGCAGTTCCAACACCATCAACATTTTTGGTGCTAGAAGGAGGGCTAGATGACAAGATGAGTCCTCAAATTTTGTTTTGAATCTCCACACATCTTTCATGACTGCCTGTACAATTCTTCCTCCGAGATGTATGTCTTATGGAAATGACTTTGAAATCCTTAAGGATTTCTAGAATGACTTGTCACAATACACATATGAAGGTGAAGGAAGAACAACCTGGCCTAGGCATCTTGCTACTTTCGAGGATCTCTATGACACCTTGGAAGACCCTGAAGATTATGTGGCCTATTCATTGTTCGCATTCATGCTTCAAGGACACCCATTGCAATGGTGTGTCACACTGTCTGATAAATCTATTCACTCTTTCAATCACTTTTTTGAAGAGATATATCATGCTTTCCATCACTTTGACCGTAAAGAACTTAAAAAAAAATTTCTCGAATTATGGAAAGCCCTTGATGAATCCTTGGTGAAATTTTGGGATCACTTTCGTAATCTCACATTTCAGTTCCCAGAGGATGAAATTGATTGGAATTTTCTTCGTGAAATATTTCAATATATTATTCACATTTCTGAAAATCCACAAGTGTTAGAATCATTCAAACCCGTCCCTGCATACCTCAATGTTAGAGAAGCTAAATCCAAGGTGGACACGGTTGCTATCACAAGTGATTGTCTGTCCTCATCTCATCAAACAGCTCTAGCCCCATAGTGCAATGTGGGAGAAGGTGCACACTCATATATTGAACTATCACATCGCCCCACCCAACCTGCTCTTGATTTGTGCGTAGATTTGGCTAGAAAGGCTCTTGGTTGTCACGTGGACTTGATTCCTCAACCTCCATCCCCACGTTCTGTTGATCCTCCAGATTGTACTGTAATGTGTTCTCCCATTCCAAACTCAACACTTGTTGTTCACGAGGATCAAGTTGTCGACAAAATTGGTGTTGAATAGCCAACCTGTGCTATCATCTATGATAAGTATGTGTGGGAATTTGAAGAAGAGCCTACAGTGAAGGATGACCTCCTTCTATCTGCACCTCATCCGATGTTCCTTGACATCTTTGGTGATTCTTCCATTGTTAATTTTCCATCTGAGAATTCATTCCCGGATGCATCTACTTTCGATCATCCATAGAATACACCGGATTTCAGTTTGTCATTACATAGCAAAGAGGAAACATATGTGTTTTCAAATCCACTCAATATCTCATCTGTCATTTTCAGAAATGCAGAGGGTGAACATTCTTGCTTATGATCAACCCCTCTATATGATCCATGAGATTATGAGGATGCCGATGAACATATCAAATTTTCTAATCATGGTTGTCGTGATACCTTTTCTTCCTCATTTGATCATCATGTTGATTCATTCACGGTTGATATTTCTAAGCCAAATATCTTCGATGATCTATCTGGTGATGAAGTGGAAATCGCACAAGTTGTCAAGGCACTTCAACCCAAGCTGATGGTTATGTCTAGCCTTCACTGCCTTGAGGTCAATTCCACTTCTGTTTAGAAATTTGTTGAAACACCAGAGGTTCCTCATCACTCACCTGTTTACACTGAAGATCAATCTAGTTCATAGAATTCATATCCTCCACCTGAATCACATGATCCTATCGCTCATGCATTGGAGGAATCATATATAGAGAGCACTCTTGCTAAACATAAGTTGTATTTATTTCTCATGTTTTCTCATTTTTCATAGTCAAAAGAGTGTGTATGTTTATCGTTTATGCACAGTGTGATGCATAACCATGAGACATCCACATAATTCTTATATTGTGCTTTTATTCTTTCTTTTTTGTGAATATTTTTAAACTCAAATCATTTTGGTCTTCACTGTTATAGCTTTTTTGTTTGCTATTTTACACGTTTATCTTTCTCGTAAACCACACCTTCACCAACATGGGTCAACCAATGCGGCAATGGTTGCATTGGAAATATCATTTTACGTGAAGAGGCCCATGCACTATTTAGTTTAGGAGTGGGAGTAGTGTTTTATTTCTTGTTTTTCTTTGTTTACATTTTTTGCATTGCTTGTTTTCTTTCTTTTCTTTCATCTACTTTTGTCCTTTACTTTCTGTTTGTTTCCTTATTTTTCACCCATAGGTTTAGTTTCACATGAAACTGTGTGTGGCTCTTGAAACAACCAAGGTAAAGTACAAGAGGACTTGTACAACTATCAACACTTGGTTACCTGTCATCCTCTCTCTTTATGAAGAACTTGTTATCTTCATTCATTTATACCCTAATGGAAAATATGTTTTGTTCAGAGTGTGTCTTAGTGAAAACACAATGCTTGCACTTTAAATAATACGACCTAATTTAATCAGTTTTTTTGGGTTAACCCTTGTCAGCTCAGTCAAGTAAAGTAAGGTGAGGGGGAAAACCTTAACAAGTATTGTCATAGGTATATATAAAATAATTCTTTGAATGGACAACCTCTTCTTCTCTCAATAAGTCGGGATCCCTCTTCCACCTTTTAAATAAATATGTACCTATGCACAGTTCTTTGAAAAATAAAAAAATAAATAAGGTGAAAGAAGATAAAGGCTTCCTGTGCAGAGAGGTGATGCAAGTAACTCTATCGGGGTACTAACCAGGCTCGATGGTAGCAAAGTGATGCTTGTGTCCCTACATGACTCTGTTGGGGTACTGTCCAGGTCTGCTGGCAGCAGAGGACCACTAGAGATGAAACTAAGACTCTGACATCTATATTATTTGTGCACCAATATACCCCTCATACCCAATCGAAAGAACTAACTTGACTTGGCTTGGTACATGTGCTGACTGATCAAGAGAATGACAGGGACTATATCTTTAACTCAAGCTTATTGTTGAAGCCATGATGATCAAAGAATCGAATAATACTTCTGGAGGAGTTAGACTTGCGTTTCATGAACAAGGTTGTTAAGTTATGGTATGTTCTATGCTTATAACAGTTTACTTCTTTTTCTTATTATATTCCACAGATTAGCAATCACATGTACATAAAGTAAAGTATAGATAAAACATTAAATTATCGACAGAAAACAAGCCAAGACAAGAGACACAAGATGTGGCGGCTAGCCAGGGACAAACCCCACAATGTGTGGGGAAACCCTTTGATTAAATCTTCTTTTATCTTCAATAATTCAGTAGATAGAAATAGTACAATAGATCTTATTCATATCAGCAATAGAAAACCCTAGATCAATAGCATTAGCATTAGCGGCTTCATTATCAAACTAGGGCACACGATATCTCACAAACCAACCATCGGATTGACTTCATTCGACCACCAAAAGTTGTGACTTCTAGAGGAGGTTCAGATGAACCTACAATGCAGTTTAAATGAGGAGATCTTATAGGCCACGTAGGTCAATCATTACTTTTGCAGTCGCAACTTCAGTTTCAACATTTTCCGGCTTCAAACTAGGGTAGTCGATATCTTGCAAACCATTCATCGGATTGACTTCATTCCACCACCAAAAGTTGCGACTTTTAGAGGAGGTTCAAATGAACCTACAGTGTAGTTTCAAAGAGGAGATCTTCTAGGCCACGCAGGTCAATATTTACTTCTGCAGTTGCAGCTTCAAATTCAACAGCTTCCGGCTTCACATGTGTGAGAGAGAGACCCATTTTTGCGTAGTAGAGAAGAGACTCATTTCTGCACATTAGAGAGAGAGAGAGAGATGTGATGAGATGAGTGAGTGAAAATGAAGAAAAGTCCTCTTATATTTATACACAACGTTGGTGTTTGAATAGATGCGACTGTTGGGCTTCTGAGCCTACATGAGTTGTAGGTCGACTTGATAATAATTGCATAATCAAAATAAATTCATATCTCCATGAATACTTATCGGAATCAGATGATCTTTATATCAATCCTACACCTCTAGACGAGAGGAATCTAATAAAAATATTATCAGCCATGAAGAAGATGACCCACATGAAGCTTTTCCCTGTTTTCCAATTTTAACACTCCCTCTCAACCAGGGAGAACTTTATATGCAATCTATCTATCAGTCATTACTATTCATCCATCAAATGCACTACCCTGTATAGCCTAAACCTTGCCCCTGATCTTCTCTATTCTGCCTATTCTTCTTTGTCTTGTTCTGCCCTGTACTAATCAGTACTATTTTGCTCTGCTCTTGGATTGTTCTATTCTTCTCTACTTTTGTCTGAATTATGAATAAGAAGAAATGATCGAGGATGTATCATACTGACTCAAAGTCAGTCTTAGAGTATGTACCACTGGTCCCAGACCAGTCTCAACCAACCCGAAGTTAGCGTCATAGTGAGTACAACTCCACTGGTCCTAGACCTATATCATCCTCCACTGACTCAAAGTCAGTCTCAGAGTGCGTACCACTGGTCTCAGACCAGTCTCAGCCGACCCGAAGTCAGCTTCATAGTAAGTACCACTCCTACCACTGGTCCCAGACTAGTATCGCAGTCTCAAAGAGTGTACCACTAGTCCCAAACCAGTCTCAACCGACTCGAAGTCAGCGTCATAGTATGTACCACTCTCACTGGTCCCAGACCAGTACTGCACTGACACAAAGTCAATCTTGGAGTATATACCACTGGTCCCAGACCAGTCTCAACCGACCCGAAGTCAGTGTCATAGTATGGTACAACTCCTACCACTGATCCTAGACTAGTATCGCAGTTTTAGAGAGTGTACCACTAGTCCCAGACCAATCTCAACTGACCCGAAGTCAGCGTCATAGTATGTACCACTCTCATTGGTCCCAGACTAGTACTACACTGACACGAAGTCAGTCTTGGAGTATGTACCACTGGTCCCAGACCAGTCTCAACCGACCCGAAGTCAACGTCATAGTATGGTACAACTCCTACCACTATTCCCAAACCAGTATCATTGATCCCATATCAATGGAGGTCATCCTAGCGAAGGGAGTACGGTAGATACAACGATGCGTCCATCAGTACTACTATGGTCCCTAACTTCATTTCCCTGCTCATTGATCAGATGAGAGGTACTTCCCATGAGTCCCAGACTGCATGGGTAGGATGCCTCGACAAGAGAACTAATAAATCCTGTCCTCACAGGAGAACACATCAATCCTGCTACAATCGCCATGGAGAACACATCAATCTAGGC
>APFE031061935.1:76858-92926 GCA_000404065.3 Pinus taeda | reverse complement strand
ACACATCAATCCAGGCCTCACAGGAGAACTAATCATCCTGCTACACAGGAGAGTGAATCATCCTGTTCCACAAGAGAGTGAATCATCTTGTCCCACAAGAGAGTGAATCATCTTGTTCCAGTACACACCACCAGGGGAGGGTGAGTCACCCTGTGGTTGTATGTTGTTCCAGTAAGAACCGCAAGACCTCAGAGCTCCTAGAGCTCAATGTATGCAACATGCAGGACCCTTGTACAAGGGTTTCTTGATGACTCCAAGTCGTTTGGGAAAATCACAGATTAGATCTTTCCTCAAGGCTTTGACAAGGTGTATCGACCTAGACATCATCTTAATGTGATGGAGCCTCCTTTCTCATCGACTTACCATATCCCATATGATTTCTATCTGCTCGAGCAATCGACGAATACGGGATTCCTCAATAATCGAATCCCACCTCTGGTTGTTATAGAGAATCATAGTGGTATCCAATGTAAATCCAAACAGCTCACTGAAGAGCTTTCGCAACCAGACTGCCTCATACGAGGTCATGCTAGCAGCAATATATCTAGGATATCGAAGTAGATCCCAAGGTGAAAAAGCAATTGGATGTGCTCTTATGGTTCACCACACTTCCTGCCCAATCAACATCAATATATCCAAGTAGTCTCACATCTTCGACAGTGTATCTTAACCCATTGTGCCACGAAGATATCTCAGAATATTCTTGGCATCAATCCAGTGATGCTCAACCAAATATGAGCTCACAATGCTAACTGCAAAACATATGTTCGGATGGAGGTTCACCAAGAACATCAATGTGAATGAGTTTATGAAACTCAGAGGCATTTCCCAAATCTGGTCTAACATCACTACCATATAACTTTTAAAAGTTAAGATCCTCGAGTTAGTCACAAGCTTGCAGTCCATCATACCGAATCTTTCCAATATCTTCACCACATATTTTCCTTGAGATAGGAAAATTTCCCCCGGCTTTTGCCACACTTCAAGTCCTTGGTCCTTCATTTCAAATTCAGAAACCAACTCCCTCTTACATTTGTGAATGAGAGGGTTTGCACCTGTTAGAAAGAGGTCATCGACGTACAACACCAATCTGAGAGGCTTGTCATTTCCAACCTTAAGGTAAAGGTTAGGATCGGCTTCACTCTTAGTGAATCCCAGCTTCATCAAGTAGCTATCGATCCTCTCATACCATGCTCGGGGTGCTTGCTTCAACCCATAGAGAGCCTTCTTCAACTTGCATACATGAGATTTTCAATCATAAATCCCAAATCCTTCAGGTTGCTCCACATAGACCTCTTCTTTGATAGAACCATGCAAGAACGCGGTCTTGACATCCATCTAATGTAGGTTCCATCCTTGTGAAGCCGCAAGGGCTATGATCGAGCGGATGGTCATATATCTGGCAACAGGTGCAAATATCACATCATTGTCTATACCTTCCTTCTGGGAGAAACCACAAGCAACAAAACGAGCCTTATACTTTTCTGTACTTTCATTTGTTGCATGCTTTATCTTGTAAAGCCATTTAGAAGTGACAATTGTCTTGTCCTAGGGTCTAGGAACTACTTCCCAGACATCATTCTCCATAATAGACTCATATTCTTTGGTCATAGCATCCTTCCATACTTGATGCTTGACGACATCTAAGAATGATAAAGGCTCATTTTGTATGATCATGCTCATGATGGTCAGATATCCCTGATACCTATTAGGTTTCTTACTTTGATGGAAGGTTCCTCAGGGTGCAGCATGTCCTTCAGCATCATCAAGTATCCCCCTAAGCCATGAAGACCTCTTCCTAGAAGAGGAAGGCTCATGTGGAGGAGGATCAATCGGATCCATGGGTTCTTCTACATCAGGCATTAATTCATCATCCTTTTCTTTCGGTTCCTTGGTGTCAGCTTCTTGAGAGCTCCTCAAAGTCGAAAGATTGTTCACCTTGCTAAGAGCCATATCTTCGTCAAAGGTGACATCATGACTAATTACGACTTCCCTTTGACCGGCTACATAAATTTTATAGCCTATAGTATTTTCACCATAGCCCACGAAAATTCCCTTCTTTCCAAATGCAACCAATTTATTTCTTTTCTCTTTCGGTACATGAAAATATATAGGGCTTCTAACAATTCTAAAAATGAGAAACATTAGATTTCTTACTGGTGAACTTTTCTTCAGGAGTCTTGGAACCCAATGCTTGATGAGGGCATATACGGTGGTGTTTTTAATTTCAGCCCATAGAAACTTCAGAAGTCTTTGAACATGTAGCATGGCCCGGACAACTACCACAATCGTACGGTTCTTCCTTCCCGCCACACCATTCTGCTTAGAAGCATGTGGTGTAGTAATCTCCCTCTTAATGCTAGCCTCAAATATGCCTGAGTGAACCAACTGTAATATATCGGAGGTCTTGATTTGGCTTGAGGGAAATGGTCCCCTTTTGAGCTTTCCATCGGCACATCCCAGACATACACCTTCTTTCTCTACTTGGAATTTGGGCATCCTTGTCACCATTTGTTTTACACCGAGTATAGCTTTATAATGAAGGGGGGCAAAACTTTGGTGCCAACGTTCAGACTAAAGAGATGTGTCATAAGACATGACACCTAGCGGACTTCCATCGACCTAATATAATGACCCAAGAGTAAAGGCATCTTTAACATTATTTTTCCATATACATACCTTGCCATTACTGAAGGTTACTTTGTAGCTTTTGTCTTCCATTGCCGAGATGGACACTAGGTTATTTTTGAGGTCAGGTGCATTTAATACATCCTGGACTTTCTAGCCTTCTTGAATGGTTGTCCTCTTCCTCGATCCCCAACTCTCCTCTTACCTTTGCTGTTGAATTTGTCATTCCTTCGATTACCATGAGAGGGATTTTGATCATCATCATGGTGAGAGTCCTTTCTATTAGGGCATTCCCTTGCATAGTGACCTGCTTTATTACAAATGAAACATTGTCCTTTTCTTCCACCCTTAGATCCAGCCTTTCCTTTTGATTTAGACCCAGAATTATTTCTTCTCTTAGCATGAGAAGAAAAAGCAGCGGGAGAACCTTTAGGCATGGACATTTCTTGCTCTTCTACCCTTGTTTCTTCTTGGATGCATCTAGCCATTAATTCCTCGAAACCAGGAATTACATTATAGTTTAGAAGAGTAGCCCTGAACACGTACCATTTGGATGGTAATCCTCCAAGAGTCGTGAGTGCCATTCCCCTGTCAATGATAGCCTCCCCAATAGATAGGAGATTGTTCCTGATTTCGGTGATCCTTAAGAAGTATGCTTACATACTCTCATATTTACTCTTCTTAATTTCCTTCAGCTTATTTCTAAGAAACAAAACTTGATTTGCATCATTAACTTTAAATAAACTCATCAGTCTATCGTAGATTTCCTTGGAGGTGTCTAGATCAGAGATGTAGGCCACCAAGCGCTTGTCTATAGAGTCCCGGATGATCTTCTTCACTTTAATTTCTCTGTTCTTCCATTTGTTCCTGGCAGCAGGAGGTGCATTTGATGGAGGGTCAACAATATTGCCTCTCACATAACACAACACTCCTTGATCCTCCAGGGTCAGATCGATAGACATCTTCCATCCATGATAGTTAGCTTTCTCATGGAGCTTGTCTTCGGTAGGAAAGATTGTTGAGGACCCCATAGTTCTTTTAGGATAGCCTTGCCAATCTTCTCTTCGGTGATTGCTCTTGCTCTTGCTCGGGCTTTGTCTTCACCTCAGCTTTGATACCATGTTAAGTTATCGTATGTTCTATGCTTATAACAGTTTACCTCTTTTTCTTATTATATTCCATAGATTAGCAATCACATGTACATAAAGTAAAGTACAGATAGAACATTAAACAATCGACAGAAAACAAGCCAAGACAAGAGACACAAGATGTGGCAGCTAGCCAGGGAAAAACCCCACAATGTATGGGGAAACTCTTTGATCAAATCTTCTTTTATCTTCAATAATTCAGCAGAGAGAAATAGTACGATAAATCTGATTCATATCAACAGTAGCAAACCCTAGATCAGCAGCATCAGCATTAGCGGCTTCATTATCAAACTAGGGCAGACGATATCTCACAAACTGACTGTCGGATTGACTTCATTCCACCACCAAACGTTGCGGCTTCCAGAGGAGGTTTAGATGAACCTACAAAGAAGTTCAGATGAGGAGATATTCTAGGCCACCTAGGTCAATCTTTACTTCTGCAGTTGCAGCTTCAGTTTCAGCAGTTTCCGACTTCAAACTAGGGCAGTCGATATCTTGCAAACCATTCATCGGATTGACTTCATTCCACCACCAAAAGTTGTGGCTTTCAAAGGAGGTTCAGATGAACCTACAACGCAGTTCCAAAGAGGAGATATTCTAGGCCACACAAGTCAATATTTACTTCTGCAGTTGCAGCTTCAAATTCAACAGCTTCTGGCTTCACATGTGTGAGAGAGAGACCCATTTCTGCGCAGTAGAGAAGAGACTCATTTCTGCACAGTAGAGAGAGAGAGAGATGTGATGAGATGAGTGAGTGCAAATGAGGAAAATTCCTCTTATATTTACATACAACGTTGGTGTTTGAATAGATGTGACTGTTGGGCTTCTGAGCCTACATGAGTTGTAGGTCGGCTTGATAATAATTCCATAATCAAAATAAATTCATATCTCCATGAATACTTATCGGAATCAGATGATGTTTATATCAATCCTACACCTCTCGACGAGAGGAATCTAATAAAAATATTATTAGCCATGAATAAGATGACCCACATGAATTTTTTCCCTGGTTTCCAATTTTAACGAAGGTCCATATAGAGAGTTGGGGTTCTTAATGCGTTGCCAATGTTGTAGCGGCTACAACCACCCTCCAAAATTTTGCCTTCGCTTTGTTTTGGAGCATCCCTCCTCGAAATCATTGCAACTATCATACAATGATAAGGTACTTGTGTTTATTTGATTTATCTATTGTTTAACAACTTGTTTTCACTCACTTGTCCTATCGGTCAACAACAAGCACATTCAACACTTGGTTCACATCCAATAAATCGGTTATCGGGTAAAAATATGCAATCCTGAAGGGCAATCTGTCTTCCCCTCAGGAATTTCATAGAGAAATCGAGCAGCTACTCTACACTTAGAAATTGTGTAGAGAAGGCCAACCAACCTTGCTTTGGAAATTGCACAGAGCAGGCTAGCTGACATTTCTCTCCAGAAATGCGCAGTTCCATCCAGTTGGTACTGCTCTCCAGAATTGCATAGAGCATGCTAGGCTAGATGCACTACCCTCCAGAAATGCACAGAACTAGCCAGCTGCACTTTACTCCAAAAATGCGCAAAGAAGCCCAGGAAAACTACATTGTTCTTCAGGAATGCGCAAAACTGGCCAGCTACACTGCTCTCTAGAAATGCGCAGACAAGCCCAACATCACTTCTCTAGAAAATTGTGCATAGCTGGCTGACCAGCAAGGGCTACTCAGCCCAGAAACAACACATAAGTTTTCCCTCATTGGTTGTCCATTGCATGTGCTAGTAGGTTGTTTGGTTCCCTCCAGAACTATGAAATCCTTCCTTGCATGCTAGGGAAATTTTCCCGAAAAGGAAAAGATAAAAAAAAATGAAAAAGAATCCCTAGATTTTAGGGATCTAGTTTTAGCAGCATGAGTTACATGCAAAGTCATTTTTAGAAACACCTCACTAAGTGTCGCTTTTTCCTATATTTGTGACATGCATGTCATAAACCCTAATTTCGCCAAATCTATTTAAATGACACCTCAGAGCTTATTCTTCACATTCTATCTTGGACCTCTGGCATTCCCGAGGCATCTAGGAACCTTTGGCACAGTCAGTGCAACTTTTCTAGGTAAGTTTTGCTTTTCATGCCTTTTGCCACTTTTTCTAACGTAGTTTCTGACTTGTGTGAGCATTGTTTCCTTGGTTTTATTGAATGACCACTAGCGTTTCAATTTCTTTTAGCTTGTATAAGTGTTTCTTCAAGTTTTGCATTACCTTTCCTTAGTGTCACATGCATAACATTGTTTCTGCACTCACAGCCGTCGTTGTAGGATGTTGTTCATGAGCTTCTTGGTTTTGCCATTTCATTGATTTTTGTACTTTCTTGAATTTTATGCATGTATTTTCACCCAGATCTACACTAGATTCACACATACGCTCAACCCTTCATGTTTTTCAGGTTGCCATTGGGCAGATCCGGGCTGTCTTGGCCCTGATCTAGGTATCCTAGCATGCTCTGCGCATTCCTGGCAGTCAAGGCTCTGCCTTTCCTCTAGGAATTACATAGAGGCTACCCAAATTGGCTCCCAACTATGCTCTGTGAAATCCTGGGAGGCAAAGCCCAGTCCTGCCCATTAGTATTACGCAATGCGAAGTTCCAGCCAGCAACCCAGCCTGGCTATTCTACACATTGCACAGTTTCAATCAGCATTCAGCCTCATTGGAATGCACAGTTCCAGTCAGAAGTCAACCTCACTGGTAGCTAAGACTGTGGAATGCGCAGTTCCAGCTAACAATCTCCTAGCTTCCCGGAGTCAATGTTGCATAATCTTGCCCAACATTCACCAGTTTGTTTCTGATTGATTCTCGGGTTGCTTGATTTTTTTTAGTGGACATTATCTTGCCGTGAGTGTCTTCTCTGTCTCTAGGTACCATAGGTTTTGAGAAATTTCTTAGCTGTAAAGGTATCATGGCCTCCAAGAGAGCTAGATCAAAAGACACAATTGAAAAAGTATTGGGGATGCGGTTGAGTAGGGGTCTATGAGCTTGCACGTGTATAGAGACACACATGTTCATTGAGAAAGACATCAAGATCACATGGAAAGAAATCAATACTATTTTTTGAGGCATCTTTGAGGAGAATTTGGAGGACCGATAGGTCTATGTCAATATTCATAAGTCAAGATTGTACAAGGTTGCATTCAGGTTTCCTGTGTTCCCATGCGTAGATGTGATCCATTGGATTGTCTCACACACTGACCCTAAGATGATGATACTGAGCAGTGTCACTAGAGTAAATATTTCTTCCTTTAGGACAAAAGATTATCAACAGATGTATCATTTTCCACTATTGGTGAGTAGGATGGATGCACCATTCTACACTCCCAACAACAGCAGGAATAAAAGGGACACCTTGAAGCATTGGGTAAGGGAGCCAACAAAGTTCAGGATGACACCCAACTAGATATACAGGATGAAGACACTCAGGAAGGCTTACCAATTCTTGTTCATATTCACATGCCACTTGTATGGCCAAGGGAGTACAAATACCTTCCACCTTCCCGCAGAGTTGGGTTGCTATGTTGGATCAATTGGAAAGTTAAGGCAAACCTTTCAATTGGTATGCCATGTTGCCTCTCCAGTTGAAAGTGCATGTATCTAATGCCTAAAGTCCACTCAAGGATTAGCAAGATAGATTCTTAAGGGTTGCCTACCTACTCGATGCAATCCATGCCCGTTAATAGTTTCCTGGCATGGGTTGGGCATGGGCACCTTCAGAGAGTGTTGTGAACGTATATTGCAAGTTTCTCTCAAACTGCAGATACCGAGGAGTAATGACTAGAATATTTGACCATTTCATTGCCCCTTTGTACACGATGATATTTGAACAAGGTCTGCCCTGTATGTCCCAGGCAGCAATGGAGGCATTGTTGCATTGCAGATTGGTACGCTTTACTCGATGCCACCTTCATCAAGATGTACAATGTAGAGAAAGCTCTGAATGTGTTGCCGAGGTTTTCCATGAACAACCTATTCATGTAGGAGGTTGCATACCACATCTCAACATGGTTATTACCTAGATTTCATAGGAAGAAGAAGGCATCATGGCCTATGCTTCATGTGCAAATTAGGTTGTACACAATTAAGTGTTTGAAAGAAGTGGATGTTGAGGCTAAAGACTTCAAGAAGTTTAATTTTGCCACTAAGAGTTTAAATTTGTACAATCCACATGGTTTATGTAAGGACCACTGTGCGAGAGTGTACTACTCTTGGAGCCATGGGGCATGTCATTGGACAAAGGAAGACCCATGGAGATATTGTTATAACTCCTCTAAGCTCAATGAACCAATCAACATGGTAGTAGAATGGCTAGAAGCCTCCAGGTAGCAGCACCATAGGGAGCAACAACAATGACATCATCAAGCAACAAACCTGTGCAAGACAAAGGTAAGAGGAAGATTTCTAAAAGCACAGAGATGGAGCAAAGCTGCAAGTTTAAGGAAGACCCGCATGTGGAAAAGGAA
Source organism: Pinus taeda (assembly GCA_000404065.3). NCBI lineage: Eukaryota > Viridiplantae > Streptophyta > Pinopsida > Pinales > Pinaceae > Pinus > Pinus taeda. The sequence continues at coordinate 84,672 of APFE031061935.1, read as the reverse complement.
ACTTTGGAGATAGATGCAAAGAGGCGATAGCGCAATAGTAGGATATCACAAAGAAAGGGGGAGAAGCAAAGATTGGAAGATGAAGAGAGGAAGTTGTAGGAAGTACAACATAAGCTCAAAGAAGAACAAGAGATGCACATAAGTGAGAAGGAAGAGCAACATGAACAGGAATAGGAACATGAACATGAGGAAGTGTAGGGCACGCAAGCAACGCAAATTACGCCAATACAGGTTAAAGTCTTTGAACCAGAAGCAGATGGGGAACAGGGTGAGAAACCCCAGGAATAGGAACTTTCTCCACAGGATGATCCAATAGTAGAATAAATGGATATGGATATGGAGTAGCCAGAACAAGATCAGGACGCCGACCTGATGCCAAAAGCAACTGAGGTCACTCCACAGGCTTCACCAACTCTAACGATAGAGCAAGTCCCGAGTGAACAAGGGGACACGATACTCCTTGAGGATAATCCTAGAATATATGTGAACAACATTGTCTTTGATGAGTTAAACCACAAAGTTGTACATGCACGGAGAGCGCACATCCCGACTGAGCATGCATCACCTGCAAACTTTGAAGAATGGGTGATTGTGTCAGATGTACGAAGAAATCCATTACCTTGGCCGATGCTACAAAATCATATGCTGAAGCCATGAGCTTGAGTGTGATGCTATTGATAGAAGAAAATAAAAGCATGGCTAAGGAGTTGCAAGCAGCCAGGCAGAGAGAGGAACAATAAAAAAGATCTGCCAAAGAAAACATGAAGAAAGTGATACTCGTTGAAGTATCATCTCTTGAGAGAGTCACAAGGATATTGTATGATAGTTTTGTCACCCTACACAAGGCAGATGTCCATGCACATGGTCATCAGTAGTGTTGCACCAAGATAACACGAACACTCATAAATATACATGCCATAGTTGATCATGTAAAGACATGGACAATGAGGTACAATGGAGCCCTGCTTCACTTACAAAAGATGATGAAGCCACAGGTAGAGTTGGACAAAGCACACAAACACAGTCTGATATGGAACTATGAGAACTGCTACCACTCATCACTAGTGTTGAGGCTTCATATGCATGGTTGTATAGGAGTTTTGGATGTCATGGTGAGAAAGTATGGCACCTCGTCGATTGGTATGCTCAACGAGGCCAAAGAGAAGAACTAATTCAGATTGGAGCTTGATGTATACTCTGATCATTTGATTCTCATGACCACCATCACAAATTTGCAAGTCAACACATATAAAATGAAGATGTACATCATCGATCCGGCCTTGCTTAGGACTAAGTTGTGCATGTTACAGGATGAGTTGGATAGAGGTTCCAAATCAGTATACCTAGAAGCAATGGAGGCGAGAGTTCATTTCCATAAAGACATCATCAAAGAGTACGTAGACACCATTGCGCACTACCAAGCATGGCATCAATTCGTCACCGAGGATCATGGAGAGGAGGTTGATGAGCTGGTCTTTCCATAGTTGTCCAAGTCTTAGTGTTGTCTAGTCTGGCTGACTCAAGCCAACTTTTTCCCACATAGGTATATGTGGAAAATGTATCATTTTTGTAAACATGATGTAAAGTAAAATTCCAAGTGCCATTAGTAGAATGAAAATAGTCATATGTAATGTAAAGAGTTATGTAATGCAGTTGAAGAGTCATGAGGGTAGTCCAAGAGTCACAAAAGGGAATGTCAAGGGTCACCCCGCCCTTTGTTATAAATAGAACCCCATAACTCATAGAAAGAGCTTTTGGAAGCCAAGATTTTGTTAGGCATTCCTTAGAGAGGTCTTGGAGAGTATTTCAATAAGCCTTGGATTCTCCACAATCCAGAGGGAGTACGTCTCTTTGGAGGAGCAAGCGGTGTTGACTATAACGTTCCACTATTGGGGCTAGTGGTTGTCATGTTTGTATGTATGGTTGGAACTTTCACTTTATATAATATAACAAAGGCAACATGTTTCATGCATGTATTTTTATTGTAGTTTGACTATTCTGGTTACTTTAGCAATGTATTTAGTCTTAACTTACACATTTATGTATGAACTATTCCATATGTGATTGTATGAATCTTATTGAAGCATGTTATTGGTTTTAACTCATCACTTTGGATTGTCAACTATTCTGCTTTCTAGTTTGTGATGTCATTCAACTCTTGTGTTCCTTTTAGGCTACATACTATTACATGATTTTAAGGGATACACTTCTTTTCCCCCTCCGTGTGTTAGAACCTCCCCATGGATCTCTCTTAACTCATTGTGACAAGGATATCTTGCTTACCTTTGCTTACTATCACAGTTAAGGAACCGATTTATTACCCACTACTAGGACTCCTACTTCAAAGGATCTGATTTCTAGTTGGGACTTCTTTCTAGGGAGATCCTATTGACATGTCGGCAGGTCTATCACTGTCAACAATAGCTTAGCCCTTAGAATATACCATAGGTCAAAACCATACTAGTGTCAATGGTATTCTTCGACGAGATCAAATATTTGTTGTTGGGATCAATACCATGGGTCAATACTATGGTAAAGACCCTTGGTATTTAGAATACCATGGTGTGGAAATTGTACACACATTTCCTTCTTCATACCCATGTGTGTACACGGGTTTTCTTCATAGAACCCATGTATACTTCTTGAAACTTCATCTTTATCATTCCTCTTTCTCTGAATTGTTATGCCTTTGACCAAACGCTCTGTCACATGTAGACACATCCTGTTGACATCTTCATCAAGTAGGTTTCCACTAAAATAAAACACATCAAGTAGATTTCCATCAAGGATAACACATTAGTCATAATTCCAACAATCTCCCCCTTTTGACTTGATGGCAACCACTATGGTGTTTGGTCACCACAACCTATAAGTACCTATAAAACAAATCAAGCTAAGCACCAAGCTTTTCAAACACCAAGTTACTCTCCCCCTTTAAAATCAAGGGAAAAGGGCTGACCAGTGTTGAATGAAGGCTTCTCTCTTGAGCGCTATAGATCTGAATTGTTGAGTATGAACACTGAATACGAACCATGCTTCCTCTAAGCACATGTTAAACTTTATGAAGGATGTGTAATGAAGTACATGACTTGATGACTCAACTAAATATGACTTTTCCTATCACCAAGAACTCAAACTTACATCAATCACCCAATCACAGTGGGTTTACAAATTACATCCTATGCCAAAAAACATGGGATTACATGACTTGACCACAATAGTCCATAGATGACTGAATTTTACAATTATTACATCATAGGTCTTTACATGAAATTTACATCAAATGACATATATGAAATTTATAATCAAAACAAAATACTTCCATAAAACCATGATAATCATTAGCAACTATTATATACCATATAGGATCTGCACCATAAGCATTTGTTAGCAAAAACATGAACAACAACATGCACTTTTTCATCATTAATCAAGAACTTCAGCAACTTAAGCAACATCACCATTGAAAAGCATCATTATGTACCAAGGAATTCTAAATAAAACATAATTCCAACAATGCATTATTAGAAGGATAGCAAATTCTCCCCCTGAACCCATGCCATATCTGCAAACTTTATTCAACGAATTCCAGAACTAGCAAGCAAAATTGGAGCTTTTTTCTTCATCATAGAAAAATAAACGCAACTTTTCAATTCATAACTCGTGTATATACACGACTGGTCATCATAGGATCTGCGCACAAAAAGTAGAATACTTAAAATTCTTAACTTCAACTCCCCCTCAGCCTGTACTATCTGTATGGCATCAGACACACTGTAACAAACCATGGAAGTCATCATCAACACACACATGTATTACTTCCCCTAATCTTGAAATATTAACAAAGTGATGAAGTAGTGACCATTCCTAATTTCTATCTGAGATCTTCAAATGCATCACATGGAAGAGGTTTTGTAAACATATCAACAACTTTTTCTTTTAAGGGAACATATTCCAGTTTAACCTTTTGTTCAAGCACCTATACTCTTATAAAATGATATTTAATTGGAATATGTTTGGCCTTGGAGTGCATAACAAGATTTTTTTAAATACTAATGGCACTTGTATTACCACATAGAATGGAAATGGGTGGAGAACAATATATTTGAATATCCTGCAATGTTTGTATCATCTAGAGAAGTTGTGTGCAACAAGATGCAACAAAAACATATAGATACCAAGCGAGGCCCAATATAGAATGCTCCTCCACTATTGATTTTTCTATCATCTACATTTCCTGCCCAATCTGCATCTATATAGTCATGAAGAGTAAGAACTGCATCTTTGGGATACCATAATCCAAAGTCTTGAGTGCCTTGTAGATATTTGAATATTTTTTAATTGCCTGAAGATGAATTTCTTTTGGATTAGCTTAGAATTGTCCAACAAATCCCAACTGCATGCATGATATCTGGTTTCATTCCTGTAAGATAAAGTATACTTCTGATCATGGATTTGTATTCTAGTTGGTTGAATTCGGGAGAATCATCATGTGAACTGAGACTACATCTTGTCACCATTGGTGTGCATACCGGTTTGTAATCTTCCATTCCATATTTCTTCAGTATCTGTTTGAGGTACTTTGTTTATGATATAAAAAATTCCAGTGTTTGCTTGTTGTGCTTGTAAACCAAGAAATCATGTTAGTTCACCAAGTACATACATTTTAAATTCTTGTTGCATGACAGAGGCAAACCTTTGACTCATGGACTCTTCATTACTACCAAAGATGATGTCATCCATGTAAACAACAATAATTAAAAGTTTACCATCATCCACCTTTATATATAAGTTGTTATCTAGAGACCCCTCAATGAAAGGCTTGTTATTTAATATACATGTCAAGGTGATAATACCATGCATAAGGGGTTTGTTTTAGCCCATATAATTCATTTTTGAGTTTGCAAACAATTTTTTCATCATTTACTAGAATGAACCTTCAGGTTGCTCAATATTGACTTCTTCTTCTAGGTCCCCATTCAAAAATGCATAAATTTTAACATCCATTTGATAGAATTTGAAATGATGAAAGATTGAAAAGGCAAGAAACATTCTTATGGCTTCTAGTCTTGCAACATGTGCAAATTATTCTTAAAAGTCTATTCCTTCTTGTTGAGAATAGCCTTTGCAAACAAGTCTTATGTTATTTCTGATTACTTCTCCATTCTCACTCAATTTATTTTTGAATACCCATTTTGTCGCAATAACATTCTTATCATGAGGTCTAGGTACTAATCCCCATGTATGACTCTTTTCTACTTGGTCAAGTTCTTCATTCATGGCCTTAACCCAACATTCATCTTTGCTTGCTTGATTTACATTTTGTGGTTCAATTGTGGATAGTAAGGCTAAATAACTAGGAGTTCCAACAAGAGTTCTTCTAGTTTGTACTCCAATTTCCTTATCACCTAGGATTTGAGATTCTAAATGATTTTTTTGAACATACCTTGATGGAGTCTCTTTTTATGCTTTTGTATTGTCACTTCCTTCTTCTGATGCTTCATTGATTCTTTCTTCAAAATTATTTTGGCTTGTTGTAGGAGCATATTCGTCATTTGTTTGTCCTTCCTTTTTCGTACATGTGGATGCTTCATCAATCATAACTTCAATGCATTCAACTATCGTTTGAATTTTTTTATTCTAGCATTTGTATCCTTTACTTCTAGAGGAGTAACGAAGTATATCTACTCTAACTTCAAACTTTCCAAGCTTATCATTATTATTTTTTATGTAACATTTACTCCCAAAGAATCTAAAATGATTGACATTTGGAGGCTTATCGAACCAAAGTTCATAAGGCGTTTTATTGTTGTTTACACAGATATGAGCTTTGTTGAGAATAATTACCATTGTATGTGTTGTTTCACCCCAGAAGGTATGAGGTGTCCTGAACTCATCAAGCATGACATGTGCCATTTGTTGAATTATTCTATTCATTCTTTCTTCTACCCCATTTTGTTGAGGATTATTAATTATAGAGAATTGTCTCTTAATGCCATGTTGTTCACAAAAATCGAAAAATTCATCTGATATGAATTCTCCTCCCCTGTCAGATCTAAGACATTTGATTTTTAATTCCAAATCATTCTCTACTAAAGCTTTGCAGACCTTAAATTTATCAAATTCTTCATCTTTATTTTTTAATAAACCGATCCAACACATTCTAGTAAAGTCATCAATAAATAAGATGAAATATTGTTGACCTCTTGGTGACTTTTTCTTCATTGGCCCACATAAATTATTATGAATAAGTTCAAGTGGCTTACTTGCGGAACCTTCTTTGGTATTGAATTGTACCTTGGTTTTCTTACCAAATTGACATTATTTGCATTTTATATTTTTTGTTAGAGACATGTTGGGAAAATCATGAACTGTTCCTAGCTTGCTTGTCTTATGTATTTGAGTAAAGATTAGATGTCCCAATCTTTTGTGCCACAACTAGTTTTCTTCTGCTTTGCTTAAGTAACATTGTTCTAGACCACTTTCCAAGACATATCAATTACCTAGAGTTCTTGTTCCTTTTATTACAGTTTTGCCTGTATCAAGATTTTGAACCACACAATTTTTTGATCTGAAAACAAATCCCTTCCCTTGGTAACACAAATGGATAAGGCTTAACAAGTTATGCTTCAACCCATCAACAAATAAAACATTTCTAGCTTTAACCTTTTCTTTTAGCAAAATGGTTCCTTTTCCTTTGATAACAACAGGTGAATTTTTCCAAAGGTTACATTCTTTTCTTTCTTTATCTCGTTAAAATACATAAACTTATCTTTATCACCTATCATGTGTTTTGAGCATCCACTGTCAATGTACCACAAGTTTTCTTGATCTCTTGGATATAAAGCTAGACCACAGTTCTCAGATTGAATGGTATTTTTATTCCATACCTTAGGTGTTGTTTCCATTTGCTCATTCTGAGGTGTTGATCGTCCTTTTCTCCTACATTCAGATTCTTTATGCCCAAAGTTATGGAAGAAAGATCATTTAGTTTCATATTGAAGAGGAGAGAAAGCATTGTGAAAGTATTTCTTTACTTTTTTGCTTCTCTAGTCATGATAGTTTTGTAAGCAACACACTGAGCAGCCTTATGACTGAAATCGTGACAAGCGAAACATTGTCAATTAAACTATAAGTTTTTGGAAGTATAGTACCTTCTAGTGTTGTTTTCCTTTTGATTGAACTAGGTAGAATTTACCTGTGAAGTATTTGGTCCTTTAATCTTTTACAATAGGTTGGAGTTTTGTTGATTGATTCTTTTTATTGCATTGAGATAACTTCCTGTTTCTGTAGAATACTTTACAATCTTTGATGTTTCTTCACTATTTCTAAGACCTATATTTATAAGAGGAGAGTGTTGAAATTTGATGATTTCATCTAAGGTTTTAGATCCTTTAGCCAATATAAGATTAAGACTTTTTTCTTTCTCAATTTCTTTCCTTAGACTTACTATTTCACATTCTAGCATTTCATTATGCTTTTCCTTTTCTATTATTTGTTTCTTCAATAATTCTTTTGCTAATTTAGATTCTTCTAAACAAATCTTAAGTTGAGTTAATTATTCAATAAAGATATATTTTTATTCTAGGGCATCCGTGAAATTATCATTGGAATCATTATTACTTCTATCTTCAAACGCCATAAGTAATTGCTATTCTTGATCAAAATCACCTTCTTCACCATTTAAAAGACCATCACTACCTTCATGTGTATAAAAAATTATCTTGTTTTCAAACCTTCTCCTATTTATTTCTACAGAGTCTTTCCCCTTTTCATGATTTTCTCTATAAGTGTTGGGTTGTGTTATATTCTTT
>APFE031061935.1:15287-74617 GCA_000404065.3 Pinus taeda | reverse complement strand
CTCATGCAAATCCATGAAGTATTATCTATAGCCGTAACCTCATCTAAAGACAATGCCAAAAACATAGCATTTGCAATCTTCTCTTTCAAATCGTCCTTTTCTACTTGAGCTAGATATCCTGCCCATCCCCAACCACTAGTTATAGACCAATGAGAAGATGGAAAGTTTGGAACTTGAAGAAAAGATAGTAATTTCATGTGATCTGGATAATCTGTCGTAGGACAACCTTTAGATAAGATGTGAAATACAGTGCTCAATTGTATCGTCTTGGATAACAAATTTCTTTCCATCGTCTTTTCAAATAGAGATATGATGGTTCCTCTGTCTGCCTCAAGTTTCCTCATACATAATAAATATTTTTTATATTCTTCTGCATATTCAACATGTCGACATTCCTCAGAAGATTTCCATCTAACAATAGATTTCTCTTTACCATTTACAATTTTATTTTCATACACCTTTCCTGCATGCTTTTGTACTGTATCTAGCTTCATTTGAAATTTCACTTCCTTTTGAGTTTTCCAACTACACGCAATACATCTAACTTGTCGGAAAACCTCTTTCTCATTTGTAGGAGGTATTTCTTCAATAAATGGAAAACTTGAGACCCAATTTTCTTGGAATCGTCTCCATATGGCCCACTAGCCTCTTTTCCTTTTCCGCGAATGGATTGTGTCACTTTCCAAGGAAAAATCTTTAACATTTTCATCACCAATTTCTGTTGAAACTGCATTTATCTCACCCTGACCACTTGAGGAACCTATTTCTTCATCCATCATATAGATATCAAATGCATTTCCACAATAGTTAACCTCTCTCTCAGTAACAGATTGTTCAAAGGAGCTTGAATCATGAAGAGAATGTGTATTTTTGGATGGAGCCTTTTGAAAGTATGATAATACATCTGTTTGCCTTAATGGTTTCTTCCCATGATTATCTTTTGACATCTCACTAAATAATCCACAAGTAAAGTTTCAAATCGATCTGCAAAAATGCATCAACAGTTTTCAAGCGTTGAGATATGCTTCATATAAATTCACTTGTTCATAGAAAATAGAATTGTACTTTGCAAAAGAATTGTTGAGTCAACATTGAAAGAACATATATCAGAAATTGAATTTTGAAGCAAAATGGAATTTCACAAAAATTATTTAACAATGATAATGGGAAACTATTAAATTTTAAGACATAAAATATAATAATTCATTTGTATAACATTGAAACAACGTAACAGAATAAGTGGAAGCAGAGATTTAGCCATGGGTAAAATTAAGAGAAAAGCAAAATTTTGCAATGCCCGACATGGTCTAGTCAAATATTATGCATACTACAAGCAGCTCCAGTGTTGTATATAAAAACAGTCACCGTCGATAAACTTGGCAGCAAAATAAAGCAACATTCAATACAGTTGAGCATACTTTATATGAACCCTTAAAAATGTCATTCATGCCATTGCTCAGTTGGCTTGGCATTCTCTGTTTTATAAATCAAACAGTGTAAGCGGAACTATTTTGAGGAGTGCGGAAGGTTTAAGCATGTCTAGTTTCCGTTTTGGGAAAAATGGTGAACATTGAACCTTAGAAAATAACACAGATCCAGAATTATCAAAACCTGCATTTTGCTTTTTATGATCAAAGCAAACCTTTTTCATTGAAGGATCTCCTTTATGATATACTAGTCAAGGGTAAAGCTGGCCAAGTTTCTTAGTGATAACAACAAAATCATATATGGTTTGGTTAAGAAAAATATTCAAATTCTGCTTGGCTTCTTGCTAAAGATATTTCCTCAAGATGTTTTTCATTTTGCAACATTCTCAAAAATTTTATAGTCTGGAGTGTCAAAGAAAGTTATCTCAGGAATGTTCTCAACTATGATCAGTGAGTGCAATTTCACCCTACCATGCCAACCCTGAACTTAGCATGATAATCGAGCTCATTTACACTCTTGGTGAATGATCAATAGATGATGCCTTAGCAACTTTGAGGTGCCCACTACTTATACAAGATTTGTCTCACACTTGCATCCTTCTTTGGCATATTACAAACCTCTCTATGCTTAAGTGGACTCAAGTGTTCACATCACCAACTTCTATGATCAATGATGCATTTAACCCCCTTCATTACTTGATTTCAAATTGTCCAACATCTAATGGTGTTGTGCTTAAGGCACAACACACCTAACAAGTGTGCCCAAGGTACCCAAGTACACATGGCAAGGGTGCACCCAGTAAGCATGTCTAACATATGTGTGCCTATTAGTCTCTACCCCTTCTTGTCCATCCACTTTCTGACATCCAATGGTGTTGTGCAGAAGGTACCCAAGCACAACCAATAAGGGTACACCCAACAAGTGTGTCCAGTTGATGTGTGACTGACAAATGTGTGGCCAATAGCGCATAAGGGTGCACCCAGTAAGCATGTCTAACATATGTGTGCCTATTAGTCTCTACCCCTTCTTGTCCATCCACTATCTGACATCCAACGGTGTCGTGCTGAAGGTGCCCAAGCACAACCAACAAAGGTACACCCAACAAGTGTGTCCAGTTGATGTGTGCTTGATGAATGTGTGGCCAATGGTGCCTTTGCCCACTTCATTCTTGTTCCATCAACTATCAAACATCTTTATCACGTTGGGCCCGAGGTGCCACACACCCAACAAATGTGCCCATCGCACCCAAGTGTGCTTAGCAATGGTGCGCATAAGAAGTTCATCCAACGAATGTGTGCCAAATGAATGTGAACCCAATTAGTGCATTGTACAATTGTACTCTCGGATTCTTATGCCTTAGGGAACTTCTACACATCCATTGCAACCCTAAAATAGCAAATGACCAACTCTTGGAATCCACATGTATGCTAGGATCACAAGTTTATAAAAGTTAATCAAGTTCTTTATGCCAATCTTGTTCATCGTGCATCATACTTGCAAATCACCAAGTTCCCTTCCGAGCTTCTCTTAGTAGGCCTAACTAATGGGAGCTACACAAATTTGCAACATGCCAAGTTTGACAAAGGGCAATAGACATGTCCATGGTGCAATTGCCATCAACAAGGGTACCTATAAACTAACTATTTTTAGCTATCAACCTTTTGTCATGTCCATCCGTGCCAATCAATAACCACAAAGGTTATTGTCCTGTCTTAGTAGCTCAAGTGGTTGGGAGCATAGTTTGTTCTCCTATCCACCCAGGTTCAATTCCAAGGAGCATATTTTGCCTGTTGTGATAAGGCTAGAAGGTTAGGCACCCTCACTACAAAGGACATCTCAACCCTTGCTAAGTCATAAATTATTGGTATATCCAGTTTTTGCATTATTGGATATACTATTGGTGTTATAATGGCAGCAAGTAAGTCCAAGGTTGACATTTCCTTACATTATGAAACTTTATCGTTTGGATTAAAAGATAAAAGACACTACTTATAATTAGTACATCCTACTCAAACTATATGTTATGAAATGCATGTGACGGCTCTACGCCCATCATATGCATGTGAATTCAATGAAGGTTTTGTGAGTTCTGTTTTGTTGTTTTTTTAAATGGAAATGCATTGCACGAATACTCGTCAACCATAAACAACAACTTTGCATGATAATATAATGTGTTGGAAGCATTTCGGAAGTATGCAAGTATCCCTTTCATTAAGAAGTCAGAATTGGTACCTAGCATCATCTCCACACAAATATGTGAACATTCTTTTTACTAAAATGTAAAAGGAGATTTGCATGGGACACCATTAGCAAACATAAATACAAGTACAATAGGAGTTATTCTAGAAAGCTATGGTATGTGAACAGGGTTAGTCTAGAAATAAACTATTGTAAATTAATTAATGCAAATGAAAACGGCACAATCAGAGTTAGTCTAGAAATACACTATTGTAAATTAATTAATGCAAATGTTATGTGGACAGGGTTTTTTGTCTCACAAACAAGTGGGTCTCATACGTCATTTTAGTGTCTCGCTAGGCCATGAGCTTGAAATAAATTATAAATATACAACTATCTAACTTTACAGCCAAAGGATGGCTCTTGTAGAAAGATTTGGAAAACCATGTCCTTGGAAACCCTTCAAGTATTAGATCTGTATTTCTCTCCATTTAGAAGATGGTCTAAAGTTAACAATCCTTCATTTTTGGCACATATCTCCTCCTGGGCTAATTCACATTGTTCCCCTTTAAACGAAGTGGATCTATCCCATTTCCCTTCTTAATACTCTGAACACCCTTTGGACCTTTCTGACCCAAGTCCTGGATGGGAAAGCTCCAATAAGAAAGGAATAAGTAAGACAGGGCACCCAATCAAGAAAATAGATTGTTAAACAAGGATACCTCAAACTTCGATCCAAGTCCTGGATGGGAAAGCTCCAATAAGAAAGGAATAAGTAAAATAGGGCACCCAATCAAGAAAATCATTGTTAAAGAAGGATACCTCAAACTTCTTGGAAGGAGCGGAAGCTTCCTCTCTCTAGAAATCAAATTAAACAAGATCGAATTGAGCTATTCCATCTCCAAACTTGAATTTTAATGTCTGGCCAAATGAGACACTTTTAGCAGGGGAGAACCTGGTGAAACAAGGAATTAATGATCCTTCAAGATGTGACTATTGTTTTGTAAACAATGAAACCTCTTTTCCTGCGTTCTTTGGTTACAGAAATGAGTCTCCCCTCCTCTATTACAGCATCTTCTAAAGAACAATTATTCAGTAACTGGTTTCTTTTATTGCTTGAAGGATTCAAAAACAAGCCAATTATAAAGGTAATTTGGAATATTTCTCTCTTGGAAGATACTGCTGATCAAAACGACAAGATATTCAATGAAAAATAGGTATATTCCAAATACGTCTACAAAATCAATGCCAACTTGATTAGAAAAATTCAAAAATTAGGCAGAGTGAATTAAGCCAACAAGAAAAATGTTGGAAGAATACTTATGATTTGGCAAATTGGGAAGAGAAAGGGAGGGAAACCAACACCAAAAAAAGTACATGAATGTAATCCCATTTAAGTAACCTCCTGCAAATGTGATTATATTAATGATTGGATGCAAAGATTTTAACAAATGCTCTTTGATGAACATCAGAGGGAGATCCAAGCCATTCGTTCAAGGCATGGATAATCTTAACACCAAAAGGAAGAGTATTTGAAAATTTAACTTGGGACATTTGAGTACCAACCAACAACTACGTAGAATCCTTGGCATCACTAAAAAGGAATACTTATATTGAAACTTACAAAAGAACACCTCAGAAGATCTAACAGTACTTAGAGACTGACAAGTAGTAGTAGCTCCATAAATGGGAATTTCAAGTTCTTTGAATGTCGAGATAGAAAGAAACATAAACAGATTTAGAGAGTCTCTAAGGAAATTCCATGTTTGGGAGGGAAAGCACATTGTGTTGGAAAAAAATATAAACATGTCCGAATTTTCCATGAAAATGAAACACAAAAAAAACAAGGAAAGCTTAATGTTATCAGGACTAAGATCTTAGTATGGAAGAAAGGAGGAGCTGTGGTATCTTTGCTTCAACATATAACATTATGACTAAGCTAGCAGGTTATATTGGGAATGCTTTCCTTCTCTCCTTGCTTCCTCTATTCTCAACTCTCTGTGAAGGATTGGCTTCCAGCATTAATTCCTTGCAAGTGAGACCAACAACTATTGAAGTTCTCACTCCCTACAAAGCAACTTCACAAGACCAAATCCCAGCTTCAAAAGGTTCTCAACTTCAAGAGACCAAATCCTAGCTTCAGAAGGCTCTCAACTTCAAGAGACCAAATCCCAGCTTCAAGATGCCTCTGTACAGAGATTAGGCAACAGATAAGTTCCACCGAATAACTGTGTTTTCTTATCCCAATATGCTGGAATCTACGGTCGGCTTTCAAGGAAGTACCTCCCATCATAGTGGAGTGAAGGCTTTGGTTCAAGAACTTCTTACTCTACTCCAAATGACACTCCTCTGGAGGATACCCTGTTGGGGGTTCCTGTAAGGTAGACAAAGATATACTTCGACATATTAACAAGTGGCGAATAGTTTTGTCAATCACGGCAAAGCAGTATTGAGAAATTACAAACTATAAGGATGACTGTCTCAGTAAGTTAGTTTCAATGCAACTGTTTATGTAGCTAAGTGTCACGCTAAGTATGTATTGCCTCTAAACAAGACTTCACAATATGTAAACTATCTTTTGTAATATAAACATAAATTGTTCTTGTTTAAAAAATAAAAGAATGAATTCATGTTCGCTTTTATATCCCAGAACACCATACATGTTGGACCTAGATTTGATAGCATAATTTTGGGTATACCTTTCATAATTTTTTCCAAATATGAATCAGTAAACCTATGGTGTTGTTCAAGGTCAACATAAAAACAATATCAAATTCCATTAAACATAGCATCAAGATGGGGAGAAAGGGAATATTGCAAACGCGCGTGCATCTTGGGGTATAACTTATATGTGCTTCAAAACCAACGGAACACCCCTATTCCAACTGCAGGAGGCATGAATCCACCTAATTTGGCCTTCCAGAACAACTGATAATCTGAACTATCTTCTCCTGTACTTCAAACTTGAAGAAACACAAGAAATATGAAGCCAAGTTACCCTGATTCAAAAGCCGGCTACAGATGGGCAGGACCCGCATAAAGGGGCTTAATTTCTCGTGCTCAACCAACAAAAGTACCGACTGTTGTTGCTGCTGCAGTGGCATGAGCCGTTCAAATCCAAGAAACCATGGATACCAAAACAAGAGAAGAATAAGTGGATTGAAAATGCAAGAATATCGTACTGAAATTGTTGTTGTTAAATAGAAAATTAAGATTGGTGAACTACAATCAAAAAACCTATTTCAAAACAATTTTATACATGATGAATTCATGAAAATAGGGAGCCGGGAGCCATATACACCATGAATCCGGAATTCATGAAAACAGCGGGTTGAATCTGTGAAAACAGGGAGCCGCCCTCCATTTGGAAAAAATTAAGCTCCGCCCTCCATTTCAAAACAAATTTAACCTTCCAAGACCAAATCGATCTTCACAATTTCACTACCAAACCAGAAAAAACCAAACCGTAAATCAGAAATCGCGATTTTGATCTCCCAAAACCAGGAGCAAATATCAAAATGGGGCGATTTTAAGAAAATCCGATTTCGTAAATATCAAAATGGGGCGATTTTAAGAAAATCCGATTTCGTAAATATCAAAAAGGGGCGATTTTAAGAAAATCCGATTTCGGTTAGCGTATCCGCCCTGGGCGAAAATAAAAAAAATAAATTAATTTTTAAATAAAATGAGGGCTAATTATATAAAAACGTTTTTATTATTTTAATTAAAAATTCGCCCCATTAAAATATAAAAAGCCTTAAATTTCGCCTTTGGGTGATTATTCGCCCCTAAAATTACCCCTGCAGTTCAGCCAGTGTTGATCTTAGCAACAATGGATGGAAAAATGGAAGTGCTAAAAATAGCATTCTATAAATAGCATTTTGGGATACCTTCCTATTTTAGTCAGTCCCTATACCAAAATAGTGAAGTAAAATTCGATTTTGATCTTAGCAGCAGTTTGTAAAATAATTAATTAATTCATCTTGGGTTAATTAGTTAAGGAAAATTAAACTTGAAGTCTATGTGGGGACATGCAACAGTTTCTCCATTAATTGAGGATTTTATCCATCAATTAAAGAGATAAGATGAATTCTAAATTGAGTTGTAATTAGTTGACTTAGTTAACTGAGTCAAGTCCGGTTAGATTGATTTAAACAATTTGTTTAAATTAATGTAAGTTCAGTTAGTTAATTCTTGCATGCAAGTAACTACTGCACTTTAGATAACTGATGCTTCTCATAAATAACTCATGCATGTTAGTTTAGTCATAGACCCAGTTGAGATCAAATGGAGGGGCAATGTACTATCAGTTGCTAGAATATTCCATTTTGAATGTTCCTTGCATGCATAAGGAACTATTTCCTTGAGGATTGTGTAGTTACTTCTTCAGGTTTAGCAAGTGTGATGAGCCCAATTCACACATATGACATCATTGGACCCCAAGAAAAATTGCGCAAGGAAATAGGAGGTTTGGAGGGCTTGAGGAGGACATATACATTGTCTATTCAGTCTGTGTGTTGTATTGTTTGATTGCAGAGAGAGCAAGATAGCTTGAGATCTTATTCTTTTTGTAAATTGAAAAAGGTTTCCACCTATATGATAATACAAAGTTGTGGTTCTAGGCTGAGGCTTTCCCCGGGTTATATCTTTTGTGTTATGTGTGATTGATTTCTCATTCTCAGTTATATGTGTTCTCTTGATCTTGCTCAATTCGATTAAGCTTCCGCAAGGTGTTGTAGAAGTAGATCTTGTATTGTGTTTTAGTATATTGCATAATCTGTTGATCTACAATGGGAATTTCTACAAAAGTAGATGGGGTACAGAGAGAAGGAGGTCATCCTTCACTGTGAGCTCTTCTACAGATTCCCACATATACTCATCATAAATGATAGTGTAGGTTGGCTTCTAAACACCAACTCTATTGATAAGTTGATCCTCGTGAACAAAAAGTGTGGAGTCCAGAATGGGAGAACACAGTATAGTACAACCCGAAGGACCAACAGAACATAGTGATGGAGGTTGAGGAAACAAGTCCATGTGACAACCAACAACCTTGCTAGCCAAATATGCGCATAAATCAAGAGTAGGTGGGGTGGGAGGCTGTGATGGTTCAACATATATATGCACATATTCTCCCACCTCACACTATGGGGCTAAAGATGTTTGATGAGATGAGGATGGACAATCACTCATGACAACAACTGTGTCTACCTTGGATTGAGCATCTCTAACACCGAGGTATGTTGGGATGGGTTTGAATGATTCTAACACTTTTAAATTTTCATGAATAAGGTATTGAAATCTTTCACGAAGAAATTTCAAATCAATTTCATTATCTGGGAATTGAAATGCAAGATTACAAAAGCGATCGCAAAATTGCACCAAGGATTCATCAGGGGATTTCCGTAATTTGAGATTTTTTTTGCTAAGTGCTTGATTATCAAAGATATGGAGAGCATCAGCTAATTCTCTAGCAATGTGACCAAATGAGTGAGTAGATTGTTCGTGCAATATGACAAGCCATTACAATGGGTTCCCATGTAGTGTGAATGACAACAACATGCAGGCCACGTAATCCTCACAGGTTTCAAGGTTGCCACATGGATTGGGGAAGACAAGACTATGCCTCTGCAAATCTGTTCAACCTTCAGCTTCATATGTGTTCTATGACAAGAGATTCCATAACTCCTCTGATCTTTCAAAGTCATTTCCATAAGACATACATCTCGAAGGACGAAGCTTAATGTAAGTCATGTTAGATGTGCGAAGATTCAAAAGAGACTTTGAGGATTCATTTTGTCATATGACGCTCCTTCCAGTGCCATAAATGTTGACGGTGTTGGACCCTCCAACATGTTAGGGGATCTCCATGCTAAGAAGACCCAACTAGACCTCAAACCATTCGGAGTAAATGTATTCCTTGACTATGATACCATGTAGAGGTGAGAAAGATATCCTTGCCAGAAGAAAGTGTGTGACCTTGCAGTGATTCAAGTGAGATTCATGGGGAGGTTCTAACACATGAAGGGAAAGGGAAGTGTGCCCCTTAGAAGCCTATAATAATACACAACCTAAAAGGAATATATGAGTTGAATGACATCACAAACTGGAAAGAAGAATAGTCGACAATCCAAAATGATGAGTTAAATCAACAACATGCTTCAATGAGATTCATACAATCATATACGGAATATTCCATACATCGATGTGTGCGTTAAAACTACACACATTGCTAAAGTAACCAGAATAGTCGAACTACTATAACAAAATATGCATGAAACATGTTGGTTTTGTTATATTATATAGAAGTGAAAGTTCCATCCATACATACAACCATGAAATCCACTATCCCCAATAGTGGAATGTTATAGTCAACATCTCCTACTCCTCCAAAAATATGTACTCGCTTTGCACTATGGAGAAGCCAAGGCTCGTCACAATACTCTCCAAGCCCTCTCTAAGTAATTCCTAGCAAAATCTTGGCTCCCAAAAACATGTTCTATGAGTTATGATGTTCTATTTATAACAAAGGGTGGGTTGACCCTTAACATTCCCCTTTATGACTCTTGAACTACCCTCATGACTTGTCAACTTCATTAAATAACTCTTTACATTTCATATAACTGTTTGCATTCCACTAATGACATTTGGAATTTCACTTTACATCATGTTTACAAAAATGATAAATTTTCCACATATACTTATGTGGGACAAAAATGGATTGAGTCAACCAAGCAAGACAACACTAAGAGTCGGACGGTTGTGGAAAGATTAGCTCATCAAACTCCTCTCCATGATCCTTGGTGATGAACTGATGCCATGCTTGGTAGTGTGCAATGGTGTCTGCAAACACTTTGATGATGTCTTTCTGGAAACGAAATCTTGCATCCATTGCTTCTAGGTATACTAATTTGGAACCTCTTTCCAAGTCGTCTTGTAACATGCACAACTTAGTCCTCAACAAGGACAGCTCGATGATGTACATGCACATGTTATTCGTGTTGACATACAAATATGAATTGGTGGCCATGAGAATTAACTGATCAAAGTACGCATTCAACTCTAATTTGACTTGGTTCTTCTCTTTGGCTGCAGTGAGCGTACCAATCAATGGGGTGATGTACTTTCTCACCACGACATCCATACTCTTATACAACCATGCATACGAAGCCTTAACACTGCTAATGAGTGGTTGGAGTTCCTCATAGTTTTGGATCATACTTTGGATGTGTGATTTTTCTAACTCTACCTGGAGCTTCATCATCTTGTGCAAGTGAAGCGGGGTTCCCTCGTACTTCATTGTCCATGTTTGTACATGATCAACTACGACATATATACATGTGAGTGTTTGCACTATCTTGATGTAGTCTTGCTGATGACCATGTAGATGGACAACTACCTTGTGCACGGTGACAAACCTATCATACAGTCTCCATGTGACTGTCTCAAGATCCAATACTTCAGCAAGTATGGCTTTCTTCATATCTGCTCTCGTGGATCTTGTTGATAGTTCCTCTCTCCACCTAGAAGCTTGCAACTCCTTAGCCATGCACTCATTTTTTGCTATCAAGAACTTAACATTGGAGCTTGTGGCTTTGGCATAAGCCTTTTTAGCATCGACCAAGGTGGTTGGATATCTTCATACATCTGACACAACCACCCATTCTTCAACGTGCACAAGTGATGCATGTTCATCCGGGGTGTGTGCTCTACGTGCTTGTATAACTTTGTGTTGTGACTCATCAAAGGTTATTTTGTAGACATATTCTCCCATATTAGAGCTAGTAAGGCCTGTGTAGTGACCTTGGTTACTTTCGGAATGATGTTAGTGTCCTGATCCTATTATGGCTGCTCCATATCCATGTCCATATGTTCCATTATTGGTTCATCCTACAGAGCAAGTTCTTGTTCTTGTGGCTCCTCACCATATTCCTCTTATGTTGTTGGTTCAAATTCTTTAACCTGTATCGATGCAATTTACGTTGTCTATGCGCCTTGCATTTCCTCCTATTCCCATTCCTATTCTTGTTCATGCTCATGTTGCTCTTCCTTCTCTCTTCTACGTAGGTCTTAGTCTTCTTTGAGATTTTGCTAGACTTCCTACAAATTCCTCTCTAAATCTTCCAATCTTTACTTCACTCTCTTTCTTTGTGCTATCCTCCAGTCGCATTGTCACCTCTTTCCATCTATGTCTAAAGCTATTTTCTCCACAAGTGGGTCTTCTTTAAACTTGTATCTTTTATCTATCTATGTGCTTGTGGAAATCTTCATCTTCCCTTTTTCTTGCAGAGGTTTTCTGCTTGGTGTTTTTGTTGTTGTTGCTCCCTATGGTGTTGCTACTTTGAGTGATGCTAGCCACTCCATTGCCATGCTGATAGGTTCATTGAGCCTAGAGGAGCTGTAACAATATCTCCATGGGTCTTCCTATGGCCAATGACATGCCCTATGGATCAAAACATAGTACACTCTTGCACAATGCTCCCTATAAAATCTATTTGGGTTGTATGGATTGAAACTCTTGGTGCAAAATGTAAACTTCTTGAAGTCTTCAACCTCAGCATCTACTTCTTTCAAACAACCAAATTCGCACAGGAAAAGTAGGCCATGGTGCCTTCTTCTTCCCATGCAATCCATATGATAACCCTATCAAGATGTGGTATGTAACCTTGTAAGAGCCCTTTCCTAGGGTCTTCTAATAGATCTATTTTTGATGAATTTAAATGCAATAAGAGGCAATAATTTACTTTCTCTCAAGACTGTTAAACAACGAAAATTTTACCATTTACATTCTAATCCCTATAACTTATAGTGAACATTTCATTTCAATAATTTACATGAGTAATCTATAGAGGAATACCAGTACCAGTGGCTAGTGGAGATGCCTTTGAGCTGCTACTCCTGTTGAATGCTCCTCTTGATTGACCCAATTGGATTTACCTCCTAGCTAACTAGGAAATAATTCCTAGCCTAGGAAACCTCCACAGGTTTCCTAGCCCTCCAAGCCCAAGTCCAACCAAATGTATTGTGTGTGTCCAAGATGAATGATCTAGACCAATATGAATAATATTTCCCTCCTCTCAACAACCCAAGAAACCTCCACAGGTTCCTAAGGTCTCCAAAAATCACAGTAAATCCTAAAATCACAGCCAATCCCGAAAATCAAGCAAGGTCCCACATGCCCTTTTCTCCCTTCCCCCTTCCCTTTTATACCCTCTCTCTCTTCTCCATCTCAACGACCTCTCATTAATGTCATTAAATTCTCATCCATCCTTACAGTTGACTTCTCTTCTTCCAAGTAAAATATGGGAGTACATTTGGAAATGTGATATGAATATAAAATTGGGAAATTAATGGGAGAGGGCCATGTCTTCGCCCAAGTAAATCTGAAAGTACATTTGGGAATGTGAGATGAATATATATATATATATATATATATATTTATATATATATATATATATAATATATATATATATATATATATATATATTGATAATTAAATGGAGAGGACTATGTCTTCTCCCAAGTAAATGTGAAAGTACATTTGGGAATGAGATGTAATTAAATGGAGAGGAGTATGTCTTCTCCCTAGTAAATGTGAGGGTACATTGGGGAATGCGAAATGAATATATATATTGATAATTAGTTGGAGAGGACTATGTCTTCTCCCAAGTAAATGTGAGAGTACATTGGGGACTGTGAGATGAATATATATATTATTTGAAATAATGGAAGGAGACCATATCCTACCTAAGATTCAATTTGAGAAGGCAAGTTGGGAATTTGAATAATAGAAATCATGAATTTTATTTTAGACAATAAATTTATAGTTTTCCAAATGAAGGCATTCACCAATATTTCTCAATATTCTTAGGTAATGTAAACATTAATAAAATTTTCAGGATAAGATTTAAGTGGGGCATTACATACACCCCTCCTTCAGAAAGCTTCATCTTGAAGTTAGAATGAAAAGATACCAGGAGTTCGAAAGCATAGCAAACCAGATAGATTTATAGCAGTAAAATTTGATAAGTCAGATAATGACATTACTTCCCATCAAGAGTCTCCAACTGATTTATATCCTCCTATCCATCCTGACCTACTTCTGTTCCCAACCTATCTGTCCTCTACCGCTTTATCAGTAGCAATAGCCATACTAACCACTGACAAAACTGACATGGTGGAAGCGTTGACTATATCCACCTAACTTCCCCAGTAGCCAATTGGAAATCATCATGACACGTCTAGGGGAGTGTGTCCACCACTGCCCTCCCACGATTCTAGGTTTTGGAGGATACACACTGGGAAATGCCTCCACCCCTCCTTCAGAACTAGGGTCAACACCCTAATACGGACCACACTATAGAGCTGGTTGGACTTGTCATCGAATAATCCAATCAGGTTGTCTTTCCACCTGTCATTTTCATTTTACTCATGTCATAAGAGTTCATATCAAGTAGATACCAAATGTAGTAGAATAATGTACATTATACCTTCCTCACGAGATGTCTTGACCTTCCCTCAATGGAAGAGTAGATCTCAGCTATCATATAGTTCTTTTCCCCCTGCATGTTAGCTCTCATTCATGCATATATATAACAACAAGACATATAATCATCACATTATTAAGTATAGTATCCATGTGTCAATCTGGGAATTCTCACTGGAAGTAAATCATAAATTTACTAAGCCATTCATTTAAATAAATCATATCCACTTGAGCTATATATGAACCAAAATAATTCTGATAAGTTACGCACTAGATAATCCATCACTAAGTGGGTCATACATATAGGCCATACATCAACCATTTCTATCATCAATATCAAATCTATTAATTGATTCATATAAGTAGTTTTATGTGTCAAACCAAATGCATCAAGATTACATAATGTTCATAAATAAATAACATGGAACTGCAAAATAGAACCTTAACATAGGTAGCTGTTTAGTCAAAATGGGCATCACAAATGCTCAAAATGTGAGGGGTAGTCATGACGCATAGTCTCTACATCCTCCCAGGCAGTAGATCCTGGGCTATACTTTTCCCACTGGACCTTAACTTGGTCTACCATGCAATGTCTGAGCTGTCAAACCCTATGGTTCAATGTGCGTAATGGTTCGACCACTACGGTTCCCATGTCTGAGACCTGCAATTCCCTCCAATCCATTTTGTGAGATTCATCAGAAACATAATGTCGTAAAATAGATACATAAAAAACATCATGATTTTTATGCAAATGGGGTGGCAGTACAAGACGATAGGCAACTGGTCCAATCTTCTCCTTGATCCTAAAAGGTCCTACGAACCGAGGTGACAATTTTGTCCCCTTTCCAAACCGAATGGTGCTTTTGTTGGGCCAGAGATGAATAAAAACTTGGTCCTCTGATTTGTAACTACGATCAGTCCTATGTGAATCAGCATAACTCTTCTATCTATCCTATGCTTCCTTTAACCTTTGTCAAACTTGCTTTACCTGTTCCTCCATAATAAGCCTCTCAAACTCCACCCTCAACTCAAAGATGGTTTAAAAGTTTTCCAAGGAAATGGCATCCACCTCAAGGGGTCTCTCAAGTTGTTTCACCCAAATATTGTAACGAACATAAACAATATAATTAAAGCATTGATACTCAAACATGTAAGAGGGTCATAAAAAATTTAATAAGTCACAAAAAATGTTAGGGTCACAAATTACATAAATCATAATTGTGAACATGTTCTGTTTCTTGTGTGTTTTTTTCCAAATGCATTGGAATTGCAGTCACAACCTAAAGCACTACAAGTTTGGCTAAGCACCCAAATTGAAAATCTCTCTGAAAGTGCATTTTTTCCACAGTAATCTCTCCACCAAACTTCTACAACAAATAAGATTTTATAGAATATTAAAAAAAACAATTAGAAAATAAAGAAAACAAAATTCAATTTTCAAATAAAACATGTAACTAAAATTCTAAAACCTAATGGCTTGCTTGGCATTAAAGTTTTCCTTTTTTGGATAATAATGTCAAAAACAAATACCCTATTGGCATTCCTATACATCTCCATCGCTCAAGTAACTTTTGCAAATAGCGAGATCAGGGACCATCCTCTAAATATAATAAACCCTTCCATAACCTCGCCATCAAAATAAAAATTAAATAAGAAATAAAAAAGAGGTTGAGGACCAACATTACTGCATGAATGGGACAATGGAGCATCCCATTCCATCAGTCATCAAACAAATCACATATCATTGCATGCTTTTTTTTTTTACTAGTTTTCTGATTTTTTGCCTTAGCCTTGAAGTTTGAAGTTGAACAATTGCTTTGGCAATATTTGAAAGGCTTTGGACCCATTTTGGAAGCATGGTGTGTTGTAATGAGAATCCAACAATGGTGAACTTCAAGATAGGACAAACTGACAAAATTTGAATAGAGAGCTATGTGGCAAATATATGATAGGGTTAGCCTCTTGAAATACCATCTTGCCAGAATCCTATGCAAAGAGGTTGAGATTTGTACAGTTTCAAGATCAAAACTCACCTGAGCTGCCCATGAAAATTACAAGAATGAAGAAACAAGCAATCTAAATCTTGAAAATGTTGTTGGAGTAGCTAGATCGTCAAGAGTCAACGACATATTTGGGACTAGGGACAATGAGACTGACCCCATGGGTTCACCTTTCCCTAATGATCTCAGCTTGCTTTGTTCTGAGAACTAGACATGTGCAGAACCTTCCACCAGATCAATGGTTAAATGAAAGGATAAGGAAGAATTAGACAAGCTTGTAGGGAGGTGTCTATTTTGGAGAAGAGAGGGAGGGTATAAAAGGGAAGGGGAAAGGGAGAAAAAGGCATGTGGGGCCTTGCTTGATTTTGAGGATTGGCTGTGATTTTAGGATTTACTGTGATTTTTGGAGACCTTAGGAACTTGTGGAGGTTTCTTGGGTTGTTGAGAGGAGGGAAATATTGTTCATCTTGGTCTAGATCATTCATCTTGGGCACACACAATACATCTGGTTGGACTTGGGCTCAGAGGGCTAGGAAACCTGTGGAGGTTTCCTAGGCTAGGAACTATTTCCTAGTTGGCTAGGAGGTAAATCCAGTTGGGTCAGTCAAGAGGAGCAACAGCTCAAAGGAATCTCACTAGCCACCGATACACGTATTCCTCTATAGATTACTCATGTGAATTATTGAAATGAAATGTTCACTATAAGTTATAGGGATTAGAATGTAAATGGTAAAATTTTCATTGTTTACCAGTCTTGTGAGAAAGTAAATTATGCCTCTTATTGCATTTAAATTCATCATAAATAGATCTGTTAGAAGACCCTAGGAAAGGGCTCTTGCACATGGTATCAGAGTTAGGGTGAAGAGGAGACTATTTTAGTTTCTGAGAATACATTAAAACATCTTCTTTAATTAAAATAGGGAGGAGCAGATAATCCACGAAGGAAGCAAAATGGGTTGGGATGTCTTCTGGTAAACTGCCTGCTGGAGAGCCTTTATACAGGAGTGCTTTGGTACATGGAGATATTGTGGCAGTGGGTGTTGTCGTTTTAGTTGATTCAGAGGGCTCTAATGATTTGCCTGCTCTAATCTTTGTGGAGTACATGTTTGATAATTCTGGTGGCACAAAAAGTATCCATGGGAGGCTTCTTGAAAGAGGAGCTCAAATAGTTCTTGGAAATGCAGCGGATGTAAGGAAGGATTTTTTTTTTAATAGTACAATGTGTTGATGTTGAATTTGAATAGTGTGAAAGGGTCCATGACCATGGAAATCAGATGACGGCCCTGGGTATCAGTATAGAAAAGAAAATGTTACTGCAAATGAAATTGATAGGGTTCAAGCCAAGGAATTGGAGAAGAAGCAATTTCCCTCTAGATACCTTTGCAAATCTTTGTATTCACCCGAGAAGGGTGCATTTTTCAGCCTACCCTTTGACACTTTAGGCCTGGGGACTGGGCAATGTCATGATTGTAAAATAAGGGGAAATGAGACAAAGAAGGAATTTGAACTGTTTTGAAGTAGGGATGGATTTACTTATAAAGGATTTGATTACTTTGTTCATGATTTTGTTTATATAGACCCATTGCAGTTACTGTCACTAGGAGAAGAAAAGGAAAATGAAAATTCGAAGCAGGCAGAAATAGAGGACTTAAAGCCTATGCCGTTTGCCAAATTTTGGAAATCAAACTTGCAAATGGCTTAAAGAAAGCTGACTTGAAGTCAGTAAAGGTTACAGTTCAAAGGTTTTTCAGGCTCAAAGATGTTGGTTTTGAGAAGGCCTACACCGCTGACATAAGGGAGGAATTTGCCAAATTGTAGACCCATCTTTTATTTTATATTGTTTATCATGTGTTCCATGTAAATGTAATAGCTCTATCCTGCACTTTTCTTATATACTCAGGATTTAAAAAGAAAACATCGTGGTACACAATTTGCAAACAAGTGATGATCCACTTGGACTGATGGTTACTAATTGTAACACATTGCCAAAAGAAATTTTAAGAGTAGTTTGTACTTGCATTTGGAATGGTAGCTTTTGTGTTATTTTGTTGAATACAATTCTGATACTTGGAGGGCCTCAGATGCTTTAAGTTGTGATTCAATAAAGCCAAAATGGCAGTTCCAATCATTTGTACAGGTATACTATAGTGAGGAAACTGCTACTCTAAGTGTGGGCACAATACCAGGCAATGTTATTTTGGAACATACTTTCTGGTGCAGTTGCATTTTTGATCCCTCAAAGGGTATTGTCAAGAAAGTAAGTAGTTTTATTCCCACCTTTTATTTTACTATGATATTCAACAAGGGAGAATATTTTCATTGTTACACTTGGGTAGATTTTAACAGTCAAGTCACTGTACGAAGGCCGGTCTTTTATCCTATGAACAAGGATATCTCATACACAAATTTTTTGTCTGGCTTGGTCATGACCTCAAAATTAGATTTATTATTATTATTATTAATTGCATGAAACTCATTGAGTGTTGCTTGTAGCTGCCTACAAACTCAAAAGAATGGTACAGAAAGAAACACAAGCACTCTAATTGGTAAAAGACAATCTTCACATTCAAATATTCCACCCCATCTTCCTCCATCCCGAGTACAAACAACACCTGAAGAGGTGTCCAAAGCTTTTGGCTTAAAGACTTCAAGATCTAGGTGAATACTTGTGCAAGGTGGGCTTTAGATGGCAAATTTGAAGAATCTTTACGTTAGGATTATGAGTACGGCAATGAACTTTCCCTCTAGTGAAGCATTTACAAACCATTACTTATGTTAATTACAAAATACATCAAAATGAACATGAGGAGTGGCAGGAAATAGATTGTATTGCATATTACACTAGCATGTCATAATCTTGCTACCGCCAAGGCCCAAAACTAATTAGTAAAGGTCCATTACTCAATTGTCAATGGCCCTCATTGACAAGAGGGTGAACCAGAGAATTCAGAGCCCCACTCTATTGGCCCACCTGTGCATTTGGAAATCAGGAAGATCTAGCTAGACTCTCTGAATGCAGCTGGGAACAGTGGTTTGCTGCAACTTGAAAGCTTAAACACTAGATTTTTTTGTCCAAAATAAAGGACTTCTACTTCAAATCTTCAATATCAGCTTTCATTAGGGACTTTCACTAAAAAAATTTGTAAAAAATTATTGTGAGTGGGATCAGTTTGACCATGAGAGCTATGCTGAGTTTTCCATGGCTTGCTTTGAGGCAAATGGAGATATAATTGGAAGTTGGAGCAGAAGGGCCAGATGCTTGAGGATTTCAAAAATGAAAATGTTGCGAGCATTTATGTTGCCAACAGACTCCATTTGTTACTTTAGACTAGTGATCTCTCAGTTGACAATTAGTAAATGATGATATATTGATTGGAGTATAGCTTCCAGAAGGGGTTGGAGGTGAGGACAATCACAAGTCTGCTAAGGTGGGTAGGTGGCATGCACAAGTGGAGCAGAGTATTGATTTTATCTTATTTTTTTTTGGTGAATTTTTAGGACTTATTCTAAGCTATTAACTATGCCTACAGAAATGTCACCATAAGATAATTTTGAATCGAGGACGTGAAAAAAAAATGTCATTGTTCCAAATCAGCACTCAATCTATGTTCCTCTAGGTTCTAATGTTCAATTTCATATATTAAGTCCCTAGTATCCTCGCGGTGTCTTTCTGACAAGTTATTGTATACAGTCCATGCATTTGGCTCGGTCTACATGGCCATGAGGGCTGGGGGTTTAAGCTGCATGTGTTAAATATGAATCTATAGTCACTATTTTGTGAGGCTTAGAAGCACGTTGTGCCATCCATGGTTCCCTTTTTTTTTCCACCCTGTTCTCGAAGTATCTGACTTCCCTTTGGGAGAGTTAAGGAAAAGTTCAGTTTGAACAGAAATATTCCCAAAATGAACTCCAATCTTGCCTACCTCAGCCATTAGTAAAGGTCTTGCCTACAAGGTCATAGATGGGGACCTAAAACTTACGTTGAATATCAGCAGAGAGGCAGGGGTGTACATAGTTGAAAATAGGGGCAATAGTAATTACCAAATAGAAGGGGAGGTGATAAATCTATAGCCCTTTCAGACAAGACACAGATTAGAAGTAGGGAGAAAGTTGAAACAATGTTGGAGCATTCGCTTGGTAACTAAATCTAAGATAAATGCCAAAAGGATTGATAGATATAAAACACCGAAAGGGCTACAATGCCATAAGCTAACACAATAATGTAAGAAGAATTTTTATCAGTCAAACCTCTTAAAAGTAAACAAGGATACTCTAAAATCCATAGAGCATCCTGAACAGAGATCAAGGATACACAACACGATATACAAAAACATGACTCAGCAACTTAGTGTATGAAGAAAGACGGAAGAGAAAGTGAACTTACTCCACCTACCCATTGTAGGCTCAAAATTTGAATAGTGAGCCACCTCAGTGCAACTTCCCATGATTCTTTGATACCTTCCTGCAAATCTAATGAGTTTTCTCACCAGACTCTTAAGATACTGGGATCCATAACATTGAAGGTGAACCATGAGTACACCAAATGAGTGGGCTACAACATTATCTATGTTCCACTTTTTTGCGGTATGCTCTGTCAATAGAAAAATTTCTGATTGGAGCCTTGTTTTATTGTGGATGAGTAAGCATCTTGGAAGGACTGGTGGTGACTCCAATCACATTTAATGAAATCGTAGAGTCAGGTTGGTTAGAGCGTGTGGCTGTTAACCACAACAGCTTAACATCCACAAGGATAAAGGTTCAAGCCCTTCTATTGGTATTTGGGGTTTAGTGGGCTTTGGGTCCAGATTTTGAACCAAAGCTCTCATACCATGTGTAAGAGCCCTTTCCTATGGTCTTCTAACAGATCTATTTCTCATGAATTTAAATGCAATAAGAGGCAATAATTTACTTTGTCACGAGACTGTTAAACAATGGAAATTTTACCATGTACATTATAATTCCTATAACTTATAGTGAACATTTCATTTCAATAATTTACATGAGTAATCTATAGAGGAATACCTATACCGATGGCTAGTGGAGATGCCTTTGGGTTGTTGCTCCTACTGAACGCTCCTCTTGACTGACCCAACCGGGTTTACCTCCCAGCCAACTAGGAAATTATTCCTAGCCCAAGAAACCTCCATAGGTTTCCTAGCCCTCAGAGACCAAGTCCAACCAGATGTATTGTGTGCCCAAGATGAATGATCTAGACCAAGCTGAACAATATTTCCCTTCTCTTAACAACCCAAGAAACCTCCACAGGTTCCTAAGGTCTCCAAAAATCACTGTGAATCCTAAAATCACAGCCAATCCCGAAAATCGAGCAAGGCCCCACATGCCCTTTTCTCCCTTCCCCCTTCCCTTTTATACCCTCCATCTCTTCTCCATATCAACCACCACTCATTAATGTCATTAACTTCTCATCCATTCTTACAGTTGACTTCTCTTCTTACAAGTAAAATATGGGAGTAGATTTGGAAATGTGATATGAATATAAAATTGGGAAATTAATGGGAGAGGACAGTGTCTTCTCCCAAGTAAATCTGAAAGTACATTTGGGAATGTGAGATATATATATATATATATATATATATATTGATAATTAAATGGAGAGGACTATGTCTTCTCCCAAGTAAATGTGAAAGTACATTTGGGAATGAGATGTAATTAAATGGAGAGGAGTATGTCTTCTCCCTAGTGAATGTGAGGGTACATGGGGAATGTGAAATGAATATATATATTGATAATTAATTGGAGAGGACTATGTCTTCTCCCAAGTAAATGTGAGAGTACATTGGGGAATTTGAAATGAATATATATATTATTTGAAATAATGGAAGGAGACCATATACTACCTAAGATTCAATTTGAGAAGCCAAGTTGGGAATTAGAATAATAGAAATCATGAATTTTATATTAGGCAATAAATTTATAGTTTCCCAAATGAAGGTATTCACCAATATTTCTCAATATTTTCAGGTAATGTAAACATTAATAAAATTTTCAGGATAAGATTTAAGTGGGGCATTAAAAACCTTCTGCATGAACAACTTGTTCATGGAAAACATTGGCAACACCTGAATAGCTTTCTCCATGTTGTACATCTTGATGAAGGTGTCATCAGGTGAGGTGTACTAATCTACAATGTTCAACACTTCCTCCATTGCTGCTTGGGATAAGTAGGGTGATCTTGGTCAAAGATCATCATGTACAAAGGGGCGATGAAATGGTCAGATATTCTAGAAATGACTCCTCAGTAGTTGTAGTATGAGAGAAACTTGCTATATACATTCACAAAATTCTCTAAAGATGTCCATGCCCAACCCATGTTGGGAAACTGTTGACGGACAAAAATTGCGTCGAGAAGGTAAGTAGACATGAAGAATCCTACTTGTGGATCCTTGGGAAAACTCTGACCATTGGATACAACCACTTTCACCTAGAAAGCCAACATTTTAGATGAGTTGAAAGGTTTTCCTTCAATTGCCAACTGATCCAACATAGCAACCCAACTCTACAGGAAGGTCTCAAGACTCCCTTGGCCATACAAATGGCATGTGAAGATGATTAAGAATTGGTAAGCCTTCCTGGGTGTCTTCGTCTTGTATATCTGGTTGGGTGCCATCTTGAACTTTGCTGACTCCCTTATCTAATGCTTCAAGATGTCTCATATATTGGTGTTCCTTTTGGTTAGAACGATGCATCCATCCTGCTCATGGGTAGTGGAACATGATACATTTGCTGATAATCTTCCATATTGAAGGAAGTAAGCTTTGCGCCACTGACACTTCTCAAAATCATTGTCTTAGAATTAGTGTGTGAGAAAATCATGTGGATCACATATGCGCATGGGAATATGGTATACCTGCATGCAACCTTGTACAATTGCAACTTATGGATGCTTACAAAGACTTGTTGGTCCTCCAGATTCTCCTCTTAGTTGCCCGCGAAAATAGTGTTGATGTCTTTCCATGTGACCTTGATGTATTTCTTAATGAACAAGTATGTGTCTTTGTACACGGGAAAGCTCATAGACTCCTTCTCAACCACATCCTTGGTACTTCTTTCAATTGTTTCTTTTGATCTAGCTCTCTTGGAGGCCATGAAACCTGTACTACTGAGAAGCTGGTAAAAAACCCATGGTACCTGGAGACAAAGAAGAAACTCACGATGAGACAATGTGATCCGGATTTAAACAGGAACATAAAAAATTATAGATATAACCATAAATACAAAGATGCAGTAGAAATAACACATCATTTCATTAATATCAAATACCAAAATATTCTTATAAACATAATGGAAATAAGACTAGCTTGACTGATGGTAGCTTATCTCTAATAAGAGATGTGGCAACTACATGCCTCTGAAATGTGTTCCAATGAGGCTCAAAGGCCTATTTATTATCGATAAATAACAGAAAACTTGAAACATCCAAAAACCTAACCCTATAAGATGAAGCACCAAACTCTGGGCCCTATTTGGGTAAATTGGTACATCAACTTCCCGGGGTCGTAACATTGGCATACAATCTTCATTTGACATGCATGATACCTCATTAGAAATATATATCGAAGGACTACATCTTTTGAGTGACCAACATTGATTAACAACCCATGCTAGTTCTGGTTTTCCTAAAAACATCGTTTAGGGCCTCAAAATGGCTTTAGAAGTTCACGACACAAAAAACTTCTAAAAATAGTAAATTGTGCTACAAAGAAGAAAAATAAAAAACTAAAAGAAACAATGGTGGGGGTCCAAGTGGAATAGGCAGGTGGCCACCAATATCCACCTATATCATTCCTCCCCCCTTAGGAAGCAATGGTCCCCATTGCATTGAGTTCCTCCATGAGATGAGGAAACATCTGCTGAACTTGGTCCCTGTTTAGCCATTTTCCCTGGTGAAGGAGTTGGCCTGCTTTGACAACTCGATATAGTTGAATCCTTTGCTTTTGGGTGTTATTGATCTACGTGTCCATGATACGATGAGTTGTGGTTTATTCCATGCAATATAGTTTTAACTCTTTAGGTGTGAGTTGTTATGCAATGTCTGATGTGTCTAACAATGGTGGGAAGTATGGTTGCAGGTAGTCCACATTGAACACTGGTTGCAGACCAAGGATTGGGGGAATGTTGATCTCAAATGCATTATATCCCACCACCTTGGTAATGGTGTAAGGACCATATTAAAGTGGTCTGATTTTCCAATAGGCTCTGGTAACACGTTCCTTCTGCAAATGAAACTAGATTTTGTTGGCCACCTGAAACTTGTGTGGCACCCAATGTTGATCATGTCGTTGCTTCTACTTGGCATTTGATTTATCTAGAATGTCATGGACTTGATAGAGGATATGTTGGATGTACTCAATGAAGTTTTTTTCCTTATCGGATTCGGCGTGAACATGAACCAAATCTTCCTGAGTAGCTGCAAATGGTATGGCCACATCAATGGGACATAATGGCTCGAATCTCAAGCCCACTTGAAAAGGGTTGTGGCCAGTCGAGTTGTGGAGAGCCCTGTTATAACTGTGTTGGACATAGGGGATGCTCTCATCCCATGTGCGTGGATGCTTTGAGTTGTACATTCACAAAATGTGTACGATCATCCTGTTGACAACCTTTTTTTGACCATTAATTTGGGGATGGAAAGCTATGGACTTAGTGAGCTTGGTTTCCAACATTGAACAGAGACTAGACCAAAGTGTACTAAGCAACCTGATGTCCTAATATGAGATGATAGACTGTGGGATCCCAAAGTGTACCCACACTCGTTCAAAGAAGAGTTTAGGAGTGGATTCTGCTATGATATTCTTCTTACAAGCTGCCATAATGGCCATCTTTGAGAATCTCTCGATGACCACAAAAACACAGTCATTTCCATGCTTAGTAGAAGGAAGGCCTGACATGTAATCCATGGAGATGGATTCCCAAGGTTGGCTAGAGGTAGGCATCGAAGTATAAATGCCTTTCTTCTTGATGGTCTATTTGGAAATGGCAGAGGTAGTGCAGGATCTAATGTACTTCCCGACATCCTATTGAAGATTCGGCTAACAGAAATACTTCAGCAGTACTGCCACTATTTTCTCGACCCCAAAATTCCCAACAACCTCTTTGTAGTGTGCTTCCCAAATCATCTTGGCAAGCTTGGTTGAAGGAACACAAAGGTTTCCATGGTGGCATAATAGGGAATCCTAGAGGTGAAAAAATAGAACTTGCTAACCCTCCAAGAGCGTCTGCTATGTGTGACCGAATTCTAGGTCGCTCTTGTAGAGAAGTGGCCTATCCAAAGTCTCATGCCCACAAGAGTTGAGCACGGTGGTTAACACCATGATTAGTGGTTGACTGAGGTAGTCTACAACATTATTGGTGCTACCCTTCTTATACTTGATATGCAAATGGAACAGTTGAATGTATGTGAACCACTTCTGATGGTGGTCATTTTGCAACTTTCTTTATGTCTATATAAACTGCAAGGGCCGGTGGTCTATTTGGATGATCATTTCCTTCCCCAAAATGTAATGCTTCCATGGTTGGCAGGTCTGCATCATGGAATACATCTCTTTGTCATAAGTGGGATACTTCCAGACTGTGTTTGGAAGTGTCTCACTATGATATGCCACCAATGCCCCTAATGAGTAAGGACTGCCCCAATAGCATAGTTAGAGGCATCTATCTCGATCTCAAATGGTTGTTGCAAGTATGGTATTGTGAGCACTGGTGTAGAGCAAGGGTGATGTTTCAACTCTGTGAATTCCTTCTGTTGAGATTCAGACCAAAAGAATTTTCTTTCGCTCCTCCCTTGGTGACTTGACTCAAACACCAAGTGATATGAGAGAATCCCAACACGAACCTACGGTAGAAATTGGCAAGACCCATAAAGCTATGGAGCTTTGTTAGAGTGGTTGGGACTGACCAATCTCGAATGACTTGGATCTTTGATGGATCCACATGCAACCCTCGTTCTTCAATAATGCATCCCAGATACTGAACCTGGGTCATGCCATAAGTGCATTTCTCCAAATTGGCACACAACTTGTGTTGTCGCAGTGTTTGGAGAACCTGTCAGATGTGGTGGAGGTGCTCTTCCCAATTGTGACTGAATATCAGGATGTCATCGAAGTATACCACTGCAAATTAGTCGGTGAATGGCCGCAAGATGTCATCCATCAACATCATGAAGGTTATAGGAGCATTCATCAACCTGAAAGGAATAACCAATCATTCAAAAAGGCCCTCCTTTTATTTGAAGGCAACATTCCACACATCAGAGGGTTCAATTGGTACCTGGTTATATTCGTACTTCAGGTCGATCTTGCTAAAATATTTCCCCCCTTGAGTTGGTACAAAAGGTCATCAATTTGCAGGATCATGTACCTATTCTGCACAGTGATCTTGTTCAGCACATGATACTTAATACAGAGTCTCCAAGTCCCATCCTTCTTCTATACCAACATGATTGGGCTCCCACAAGTTGATGAACGCGGCCGGATGTGACCTTTATGTAGTAGATCCTGAATCTGCCTCTTGATTTCATCATTGTCCATAACGGAGCACCGATAGATTGGTCTGTTGGGCAACAAGGGAGAGGGAGAGGGAGAGCATGCTATAGCAGGCTCGATCTCAAAATATGGCTAACCACATGGGGTCAGATCGATGGAGTGCTTGACCTAAAAGTTCAGAGGCACCCATATAGGGGGGTGAAGATGTCCTCGTACTCCTACACAACCTTGTCCATCTATCGCTGTCATGTAGAGGGGCCCTATCTAGATGTCATGGCCACAATATTGTTATTTCCCCGAGGGCATATCATCAGGAAAACAAATTTCATGGTTTTGGAAATGATCTTACAAAATTATTCTACAGTAACCAAAGAGATGGCAGTAGGTGGTGCTACCTCCAGTATCCTGTACAATTTATTTCCCAAAGTAACAATAACAGTTCAAGGCCTTGACTCATACACAGCATGTCACTTCCACAAGTATGGTTGGCCTAATAATACACCACAAACATCAAGGGGAGAAATGTCACATAATAGCTCATCCGTGAAGGGCTTGATGTTGTATGCAAGGTGACACTGTTGGCTCACACAAAGATCTCGTCCTTGATGAAGCCACCCAATGGTGTATAGTTGTGGGTGTGTTATGGTTGGTAAGCCTAGCCATTTCATGATCTTTGCCAAAATGATGTTCTTTTGGCTCTCGTTGACGACAATGAACTATAGCAAGGAACCCTTTACCCACATTTTGGAGTGGAAGAGGCGCTCCTCCTCCTATGGATCTTTAGGTTCCTCCTTCTAGATCTCTCTGGTGGCTGGTGGGCCCCAATATTGTAGCAATAATGTTGCAACTCCTAGGGATCCCTTCTTTACTTTTATCAACCCGGTAGTTCGTAAAAAACTTGGAAGCGACAGTGCTGTATGCACAAATACTGGCTCTTGCCACGACTGTCACTTGATCAGCTGGCACAAGTTTGCTAGGAGCTTAAGCCAACTTTTATGAGTTCTTAGAAGAAGCTTTTAACTATGATGGATGAAATCTAACTCAAAGGAGGCAAATCTACTTGCAGAAAGAAGTTGAAAGCTGAAAAGAAATGCAAACCGTAGCAAACCCTAGTTTACTGACTAACCCTACTGGTGCAAAAAAGCGATGAAAGCTACAGAAATGGATGCCATTGACTATTGGGAAGGTAAATTGCATGTGTCTAAGCTACTTCTGAAGTGAAATCTGAAAATGAAAATCTTTTTGTATTTTTGAGTAATCTTGTAGAATTATTATGCATGTGCTTTAACTATTTTTGACTCTGCAAAGGTTGATTGGTGAAAGGAAATGCTTGCAAGAGGTTCGAAAGGTGAGAAGAGGGCCTAAGGGGTCTGTAGCACCCTTCTAGAGAGTTTCATAGTGATCGGATCTCAAGAAACCGCTTTCGTGAGCTTCTACAGGAAGTCTATAGGGGTTCTACAGGATGTTCTGTAGCTTCTACAGGTTGTTCTATAGGATGTTCCGAAAGAGAATTTTGGAGGGTTTATGGAGGAAAAATGGTGGGAAAGTGGAAAGGGAGGTTGGATAAGGATGTTAAGGGGTCTAGGACCTGGTGAATTAGGCTGAGCGATTAAGGTGATTGGATTTGTTCGAGGATGGAGGGAGCAATGATGCACAAGAATGTAGAAATTAGTGCAAAGTGGGAAAATGTCGCAAATGAAGGGCAAGAATCTGAGTTAGGGGATGGAGCAAGTTGTATTTATGGAGGAAGGGTAGGCAAGGAGGTATCACAGGTGTTATTTACATTATTTTCCAAAACTGATCAAATGAAGACTAGGAAAACCAAAGATCTAGCTATTTGGACCTAATTTGACCTAAATACCATAAATCATGATGGATAGAAGTTTATTGGATATAAATCATGTAAAAAAACTATGAAAACCAAGCAAGAACAAATATAAATATGCAAGCTCAACGGGTATCAACTTTTCCAACTAAAAAATCTAACACTAGCAATTGCATTGAAAGGTAAAATAATGTTTTTGTGGCAGCAAGTATGCCTTGGTCTCAGCTCATGGTCCCAAGGAGGGAGAAATGAGATCAAGGATTGATTGGTGGCCTTTTTGTAGGTATTTTCCTTTACCAATATATCAAATCAACTTGAAGCATGAAAAGCTATTTCAATCATCAAAAACAACCTAAGTAACAAAGCAAGATCTTAATCTAGATAACAGAAATTATTCTATGAATGCAGCAAAGAAACATAAAAGTACACAAAGGAGGTACTGGCACTTGAGTTGGGCCCACCCCAAGAGCTACAACCTCCTAAGGAAGATGAGAGCTGGTGCAAAGCTAGATTCATCTTTATTGATAAAAAGAATAGTTACATCCCAAAAACTGTCTACAAGAGAAAGCTTGAAAATGTGCTGAAATGAAGAGCTAACCTACTGACTAAAATCTAACTAACATCTGACTAACTCCTACCTAAAAACTGACTAAAATTGACTAAAGAAATGACTAACTGAAATGAGGCCCTAAGCCTTCTTATTTATAAAAATTGAGGACCCCAACAATCCTCCTAAACTTTAGGGACTTGACTGCCAAAACTTGCAGTTAACAGCAACTTTACTAGCCCTTGCTCGGCTTCCCTTGTGATAATCGATGTGGTGGCCCTTGAAATCCGAGCTGCTGGTGGAGAATTCGAGGTAAGGGCTCATAAATGAAGGAGACACCTTCCTACAAATTCTCTCCCTTGTTCTTCCACGAATTTGGCTGCCAAGTGCTTATTAAAACCTTTGATTTTGTCTCAAAATTGACCAAAAATCTGCATAAAGCACACATTAGACTTTTTGGCATAATGACTAACCCAATTCACTCTATTAGCATAAATATAATCGAAAACATGCAATAAACTAATGAGAATGGTGGATTAAGTCAAATTAGGAGGCTAAATAAGCCCATATAATTACCCATTTTTGGGGCTCATCAGTGGCAACAGTGGCATTGGGCTCTACATCGATAATCTGCTTCCCCTTTTCATTCCCCTTGTCAGGTTTTGACTCAGAATCAGAACATGCATCTGATTCTAAAGCCTTTATCTCAGCTGCTAATGACTGCTTAGCTCGACACTCACTTGTGTTGTGAGTGGAGCTCTTATGGATCTCACATCACTTTCCCATGTCCTTCTTCGGCTTTGTGGTGTTTTTCTTTGCTTGCGGCTTTGACGGGTTGTCTTAGGCCGCCCTGCCTTGGATTTTTCCTTTGTTCTGTGGTTTGGGGGTACCATTCCCTTGCTTCGGATTCACAGATCCAAAATCTCGCTTCTTCTGTTTAAACTTTTGCTCAATCTTGACGACATATTGGTACGATGTGCTAAGCAAGGAGATGTCCAGGTACTCCATCCCGTCCTAGATGTATCTGTATACGCAGCCATGGTACTTGAGTACCAAATGTTTCTTAGAATCCTTGATACCCAACTTTGTGTGAAGGGTATGAAAAACATTGGTAAACTCTGACACATCTTGGTCCCTTCCCTGCCGCAACATTGTCCACTTTATGTATTTATCCTCATAGTTCTTGACAAAGTAGTACTACTCCTTGATGGCATCCCAGAACAAATTCGAAGTGGGTGTGGCTAAAAATAGTGAGTTTGTACTTTCATCCTTCTTCTCACAGTAGGTTTCCCACCAGTCCTTGACGTCGGGGGCGGTTTTGGGAAGAGAAAAAGTAATATTTTCACAACTGGAAAAATCATGAATAGAAAAATATCCTTATAGCATATTTAACCATTTATCTACGACATATGCATCGATTTGGCCCTCAAATATGGGAATGTCAAAGTTTACTTGTATGTTAAAAGGAGTGGAGCCTCTAGAGTGGTTGCTGGATGTAGATGCACTACCAGTGGGCAACTGTTGAAGGATTTGGGAAAATTTATCCATCATCGCGTTCCTTTGTTTCTCGAGGGCCTCCTCGAGAAATATTTTGATAGGATCTCCTACCCCCTCATCTTTATTTTATTCCCCCATGGGTAGCTGTCAGTTTTTGTGAGGCTAATCTTGTAAAGGTTCAACTAGATCGAGCCCTAACTCCTTATATTTCGACCTCATTGGGAACATGCAAAGAAAAATAGAGGAAGATCAAACCGCTCTCATACCACTAATCCAAATTTAAACAACAATGCAACAAATTATTTATATAACCATAAATACAAATATGGAGTAGAAATAACACTTCATCTCATCAATATCAAAAACTGAAATATGCTTATAAATAGAATGGAAATAAGACTAGCTCAGGTGATGGTAGCTTATCTCTGATAAGAGATGTGGCAACTACATGCCTCTGAATTGTGTTCTAATGAGGCTCAAAGGCCTATTTATTATTCAGAAATAATGTAAAACCATAAACATCCAAAAAACCTAACCCTAGGAGATGAAGCACCCAACTATGGGCCCCATTTGGGTAAATTGTTACATCAACTCTCGGGTTCGTAACATTGGCATATGATCTTTGTTTGAGATGCACAATACCTTGTTAGAAATATCTATCTGAGGACTACAACTTTTGAACAACCAACATTGATTGATGACCCATGCTAGTCCTGGTTTTCCCAAAAAATGTCGTTTAGGGCCTCAAAACGGCTATGGAAGTTCACAACCTAAAAAACTTCCAAAAATAGTAAATTGTGCTACAAAGAGGAAAACTGGAAAACTAAAAGAAATAATGGTGGGTGTCCAAGTGGAATAGGTGGGTGGCTACCAATATCCACCTGGATTAGAAATTGATTGAAATACTTAAAAATGTTGTCCATGCAATGTTATATGGGTGGTTCACAAATGTACATAGTGAGTCTGAATCCAGCCGAGAACGAGAGCGATACTAGAAAAATTATAGAAGACCAAAATTATAGTATCATTTCCAGAGCTATCACTTGCTACCATTTTCTATATGAATCCTACATTATATACATCCTTTTAGGCCTGTGGCCGTAACCAAATTACATCGAGCGTTACAATCTAAGCCTTTCGGCTATAACAAAATAACAGCAATAGTACATACTAAGCCTTTCAGATATAACAAAATGCTAAACTTGAGCATTTGGTTGATGACCTGATCTTCATCATATCCCTGACTTATCTCCGCTCCAAGCCCAACTCGAGATGATCGATACTGAACGAGATCTCTGCGTTAGGTGGTGATTTGTCACGGAAGTTTAGGATTCACCAACGGTGTAGGAATCCTACCTCCACTCAACCATGCTAACAAAATGATCAATACGTTGCTTACCAAATACTTTAGGAAATAAAATATTATTTGTAAAGAGTATTAAAGG
This sequence comes from Pinus taeda, assembly GCA_000404065.3. NCBI lineage: Eukaryota > Viridiplantae > Streptophyta > Pinopsida > Pinales > Pinaceae > Pinus > Pinus taeda. The sequence goes on along the minus strand of APFE031061935.1, from coordinate 42,709 downwards.
TATAAAATCCATAAAAACAATTAATTAAGCACATTTATAGCCCTTAAATATGAAATATAAATCTAGTGCGGGAAAAGGCACGATTCTTGGAATAGTGCAGGAATAAGGAGGCTGCAAGGTTAAAACATAGGTTTAAGGTTATGATTTTGAAGTGGGAAAAGGGGTTAAAAATGAAGCAATTTAGCCTACCAACATCCTCCCTTCCCTATGCTATTGTGGGTTCTCACACAACCTTTACCTGCTGCAAAAAACCAAAACAAAAGAGCCTCCCTTCAATTCTGAACTTGTATGTTGATCCCTTCTTTCATTATCTTTTCCTTCCTGCTTCAAGCTTTTTGATTGTCTTGACCACCTTTTTAAGACGTTCAAAACACTTTGAGGCCCAAAATTTCCATATCTTGAATTGTCTTATCTCCTCCTTCACCTCTCCTGCCAACTCTGCATTTACTCTCTTCTGCATTGTATTATGCTCTTTCATGGCTTGGTTTAATACCTCCAAGCCATAAATAGGCTGCTTTACCTCTTCTATCTGACTATTCAAAAAAAGGGTGGAGTTTTTTACTCCCAATTCCTCTAGTGCAGATTTCTTGGCAGTCGATTCCAAACATGCACCGACATCGCCAAGGTCATGGTTATCCTGGCTACCTAGTTCATGCATTTCAATGTCATCAAGGGTTTTAATACCCGGAGTTTCAATGTCACGAAGGGTCTCAGTGCCCCACACATTCACTTTACCAGGGGTTTCATTACCCTGCTCGTTCACTTTATCAAGGGTTTCAGTACCCTGCTCATCCAATTGACTAGGGGTTTCAGTACGCGGAACTTCAAAATCATTAAGAGCTTCAGTGTCCTATGCCATATCATCCACTTGACCCTCCACCGAGTCTTTTCTTGCACTCGACATCATTTTTCTCTTCTTCATCCTACCAAAGAGGACTGAAAAGGGTGTGTCATCTTCCTTCTTCGCATAGTCTCCATCAACCACTATATGGGTCACTGCCTCAGCCAGGACTGAGAAGTTATTATTACCTTTTGAAGCAGGTGGCAAGTCGTCCAATAGTATCGGGGAGGTCAAATGAACATGAATCGCTCTTGAAGAGACAGTGCTTCTCCTGGCCAACCTCCTGGTCTCGCTAGGGCACGCGGTCAAAGTTTCTGATTTTTCTTTCTTTCTTGCACTCTTCTTCTGGGCCGACTTCCCTACACTACATCACTGAAACTCCTTTAATAATTCCTTCGAGGTCACATTTTTAGCCTCCATCTCCTTGATTAAAACTGTGATCAACCTGTGGTGATATATCTTGTATGCAACTTGGCTTGACTTCGCTCTCTTAACAACTTTTAACATTTTTTCTAAGCTCTTGAATAAATAATAAGGAAAATTAATGAGCTTACTAGACTCAAAATTTAGGAGCAATCGTATGTGATACTGGAAGGTTAGTGAGTAACGACCCTCGCAGGTAAGAAACTTATGCAACACATAAAGTAGATACTTCCATTTTACAATCATATCATTACACTGGAGACTGTTCTTCCAGTCCACCTTTTGCTTCAGGTTGACCACGAATCAACGCCACAACTTCTTTTCTATCTTCTCCTTCTTAAACCATTGTTCCCCTATTGCTGGTAAACCTGTAGTCTGAGATATGGAATCCTCTGTGACCACAAATTCCAATGAACAAACCTTGGCTCGGCTTCCATCAAAAGTCTGGGCGAATGATAGCACCACGACCGAGTCGAATCCATCAAATTTTTGCATAAATGGGAGGAACCCAGATTCCTGCAATATTACAAGATGATTTCTATACTCAGTCATTTGCTCCATCTCCTTTGCAGACCATGGTTCAATCCTTATAGGTACCATGTCTCTGTTTGAATTTACCCAATCTCTGTCTAAAGTTTGGAAAGAATATTACAATATTAAGAGCTTCAAAATGATAGTCGAGCTATACATCTACCGCTATATTAACCACTTTCTTAATGGTCATCCTTCATCTTTAAAATTACACAGATGTAAATACGAATTGGATTCAAGTATAGGCAGGGGATGATGATTGGAAAAGATGACAATTTAGATAATGATTCCATGTAATGGTCATGCAAGGTTGGATATGGAGCAAGGCCATCATTATGTGGTGATGCGTTTTTCAAGAAGAGGTAAGTATTGGATTTTGGGAGAATTGTACCATCCCACATTTACTTCATGATCTCACATAAGGTGTACTCAGTACTCATTAAAAAGATAAGATTTCATAACCTAACATATCTTTGTACTTAAACGATCTTACTAATTTAGTAAACGATAAAACAAAGTGTTAATCATAATACAAATTATTGAATGCCATGATCTACAGGTGGTGCAATTATTCTTCTTGTACAAAATTGTATGAAACAAAGATAAGATTTTCAATACGCACTTTTGCACCAGGTGTTCCTGCACCATAATATGTGTTTTTCTAATTGGGCGGGCTCAGTAGTGTGGATTCCTGTACTGAACATGTCTGCACTGAACGTGTCTACACTGAACGTGCTTTCACTAACCATGCCTACCTCGAGAATGCCTACACTTAAATATGCTTGCACTAAGCATGCTTGCACCAAATATGCTTGCACTTAAACAAACATTCCTGCACCAGGGATATTTGTAGCATATCTAGAAAGATAAAGGGAACCAAAATAAAATTCTGATAGGATATAATTCATAGGCTAGATTAGAAAATTTGTTGGATATAGAAGGGAGGTTTTATTCGCCATTCTTTGGTGTCGATATATGCCCTCCGATCCAATTTGTGAGTTCACATCAGATCCTTCAATTGGTCCATAAGGGAAAAAAGAAGTGGGAAGAAGGGTAAATTTTTAGAATGGGAAGGAAAATATGACATGGAATTCAAGTGTGAGACCACCAAGAGGGACAATTCGAAAAGGGATTTCGGGGAAAATTTTTCAAGGGAAAAAGAGGGAAATAGAAAATCAAATAAGGAAAGTTTCTTTGAAGAAAGGGATGGTAAAATTCGTGGGATGAAAAGAATAAAATAAGCGGTTTTTTTTTTTTTAGGAAAATGGGAATAGAAGAAGGGTAGAATTTCACCTGACATCTGCCTATATATTTCTGATCCATAAAGTAAATGCAACAAGAATTGAGTGTTTCTTGGCTAAAAAATTTCGTGCCAGCTATCCCAAACTTGGACAAGGGTCTGGTTCATGTACTTGAACCTGCTTCTTCTTGGTGACAGTTAACACATCTAAAGATCAAGCAACATTCACACTTTATTAGAACTTGATCTTCCTACCAGTAAGATGGTTTTCAAGTTGATCCTTCTGCAATCATGTCAGTAAAAATAATTTTCACAATCACAGGAAATTTTTTTTTCTTTACCTCTTTTTATTTTTCTCTTCTTATTATTATACATATTTTTTTTTTTTTCTTTAAACTTTATTTCAAGATAGAAGAAATTAGATCACAATAGCTTGGCATAACCACCTACCAATTGAAGTTCAAACTGCTGCTACACTTGCTACATGAAATCTTCCTTTGTGATGGGTTGAAAATATGCTTTAAGCCTATGCCCATTCTCAAGGAAAACTAAATTTCACCCATCGATAGTTTTGACTTCTACAACCCCATTGTAGAAAACTTGAATTGCCTCGTACGGTCCCATCCAATGAGTATGGAACTTCCCTTTAAAATGTTTAAATATAGAGTCACAGAGAAGTACCCAATCACCTGGTTGGAATTGTTTCTTCATGATAAACTTGTCATGCCACTTCTTGCATTGTTGTTGCACCAAAATATTGTGTTGAACAACATCCCTTCGAAGTTCATCCAACTTGTTGACGCTACCACTATGCTTCTGAGAGATCTAGACCCAACTGAACTATAGTTCTGAAAGTCTTTATCTGAAATTCAATCAGCAAAAGGACTTGTTTTTCATACACCAGCTCATATGGTGTATGCCCCATGCTATTCCTGCAAGTGGTTCGATAAGCCCATAAGGATTCAGGAAATTGGCTAGCCCAATCCTTCCTATGCATGTTTACTATTTTGGTGAGGATGGATTCGATCACCTTGTTTTTAGATTCCACCTGGCCATTTGCTTGTGGGTGGTACAGTGTAGATTTCCTGTGACGAATTATGTATTGACTCATGACTTCCTCTACTAAGTTAGAAACAAATTGTGGTCCATTTCCAGAAACAATTTCTCTAGGAACACCAAATCTAGTAAAAATTTCAATGAACAGAAAATCAACAACAACTTTTTCAATGGTGAAAGAAACAACTTTAGCCTCTACCCATTTAGTAAAAAAATTAGTACAAATCTAGCTCTGATTTTTATTTAAAGATGTGGGGTTTATGGGTCCCATGAAATCAATAGCCCATTTTTCAAAGGGCTCAATCATGACTTGAGGAAATAAAGGCATTTCATTGGCTTGAACAGGTTGACCCATCCGTTGACAACTATCACAATGCCTAACATATTTCTTTGCATCTTTAAACAAAGAAGGCCAAAAATAGCCAGTGCGTAAAATTGTATATGCAGCTCATTTATTAGCAAAGTGGCCACCACAAGGTTCATCAAGGGAAGGTTTTAAGATATCAAAAATTTCTTCCTCTCTCACACATCTATGAATAATAAAATCTGGTCCAGTGTAAAAGACATCTCCTTGTATCTAAGAATATGAAGCACTTTTCTTAATAATATTCCACTTTTCATGAGAGGATAAGTGAGGTGGTGTTTTTCTGGTGACTATTATGTCAGCAAACCATGGGGATTTTGTTGACATAGAAAAAATATGTTCGTCAGGGAAATCATCATCAACTGGAATTACTTCACTAGGATTGTTTAATCTAGAAAGATAATCAGTTACCACATTAGACTTTCCTGGTCTATCAATAATTGTAACATTGAATTCCTAGAATAGAAGCAACCACCTAGTCACTCTACCACTAGTTAAAGGTTTATTCATTAGATATCTTATAGAAGAATGATCAGTTTGCACATAAACTTCATATCTTGTAATGTAATGTTTGAATTTACTAATAGAAAAAAATGACGGATAAAAATTATTTCTTAGTCACTATATAGTTAAATTCAGCAGGTGACAAATTTTTACTGATGTAGTAAATAGCGTAGGATTATTGATTCTCCTCTTGTCCTAAATTTGCACCAATAGCAGTGTCCAAAGCATCGGAGGAAATATGAAATGGCAGGGACCAGTTTGGTCCTCTCAAAACTGGTGCATGTACTAATTTTCCCTTCAATGTTTCAAATGACTGTTGGCAAGCTATAGACAAGGTGAATTCACTATCCTTAGCTAATAATTGAAAAAGGGGGTAGCAATCTTGGAAAAAATTTCAATGAATCTCTGGTAATAACTAGCATGTCTTAGGAAACCTCTCACTTCCCTTTGGGTTTTGGGTGCAAGCAGACAAATAATGACTTCAAAATTAGCGGGGTCCACCTACATACCTCTGTCAGAAACCAAATGACCAAGAACCACTCCTGCTTTGCACATTAATATACATTTTTTATCACTCAAAGAAAGATGAGCCTCTTGGAAATGTAAAATAACCTTTTCTAGATTTTTAAGGGCTTCATCAAATGAGTTACCAAACACAAAAAAATCATCCATATAAATCTCAACACATTCATGATCAACAAAAATAGCCAACACAACCCTTTGAAAGGTGGCAGGTGCATTACACAACCCAAAAGGAAGCACTCGATAATCAAATGTACCCCAAGGGAATGTAAAGGTAGTTTTGTCTTGATCTGAGGGTACGATCTAGATTTGGTTACACCCACTGAAGCCATCTAAAAATGAAAAGTACTTTTTACCGACAAGGGTATCTAGCACCTAATCGATTGAAAGAAGGGGAAAGTAACCCTTAAGAGTGGATTTGTTTAATTATCGATAGTCAATGCAAATATGTCATATCCCATCTTTCTTAGCGACTATCACTAATGGAGAGACCCACTAACTGTCAGAAATTGGATAGATGAAATTAACGTCTAAGAATTTTTTTAGTTCCTCTTTAATAATATCCCTTAGTGTGGGATTCATTCGTCTGTGGGGTTGTCAGACAGGTCAGGCTCCCTCTTGGATATAGATATAATGAGTACAAGTCTCAGGGGGAATGCCTTTCATGTCTTCGTAACTCCAAGCGAATGCATCCAAGTGATTTCGCAACAAGGTAACAAGCTACTCTTGCTGAGATGAATCCAAGTCTGAGCTAATGTGTAAATATTTGCCTGGACTAATTTCAAAAAGAGTGGTCTTGGGCTCAAGAGTATAGGAAGATGATGCCATAGTATGGGACAAGGAAGGTTGGGAATCAGAATTTTCTTGAAAATCCAGACTAAAGATCTCATGAATTATGTTAAAACTAGGCATAATGTCTATATTGTTCAAGAAATCTCATAATTCACCATCCTGGGTGGACTCAGTATGATGCTGAATCAAAGAGACAGGCAAGGTCTCCTCATCATTATTGTCATAATCTTACCATAAAGTGTCCTTGACTTTGTAAATAGATCAAGAAGGTGGATATAAGGTGACATTTTTCCTAGAGTCTCCATGTGAAATGTACATATCACCAGAGTGACATCCAATATAAGCATCAACTGTGAAAAGCCATGGTCATCCCAGAATCAAATGATGTCCTCCCACTAGATTCTTTGGCTGAAGCACAATGAAATCTGTAGGGTATTCCCATGAATCTATAGAGACAACAAAATTGTCCAATACTCCATCGGTCTTGATTTTAGATGTATCTGCAAATTCAAGCACGATGGGTGTAGGATGAATATGGCCCAACCCAAGTTGTTCCATGGTTTTCCTAGTCATAACATTGATGGCCGCCCCCAGGTCTATTAATACATTAGATACAAGGATATCACTTATTTGGATGTAAAGAACTAGGTTTCTAGGATCTGTGTATTTCTCTATTGATACACATCCCGTCATCAACTCAGCTGCTTTACAAACAAACTGAATGGTCTGAGGTTCTTGTCTCTTCCTCCCTGGATTTTTAATACATAATTCCCTAATGATCTTTGTACAAATAGGAATTTCTCTGATAGCCTGAAGTAAGGGGAAATTTATACAAAGACTCCTTAACTCTAAAGCCAGAGTGGACTCAAGGTCACTCTTCTCCAAGGCCAATCTCTCTGAATAGGGAGGTTGGTTTGAAGAAGATGATGAATCTAAAGGTACGGGAATGGACTAAATGGTGACATTGTTTTTCAAATGATTAGGAGTTTCCTTCTCATTTTTCTCCTCAATGATCATTGTGGATTTTTTTTTTATATATTTTTTATATATTTTTTATATTTTTTTATTTTTTCCTGGTTTAACTACCCTTCCCGATCTCAATTGAAGCTCATTTATCCCAATCGGCAGTGTTCAATAGGTAGGAAAAGGGGGCAGTACAACAAAATGAATCATTTGTACCACCATATTATTATGATTCGATACTGGTTGAGCCGGTAGTTGAGGTGGTCTAAATGGTGGTTGCAAAGGAAATGATGTCAATGATTGACTTTGCTGAGGTAGAGAGGGAAAGTATGGTTGTGACATATGGTGTGGTGCATACGAATGAGGATATGCTGGCATATGAGCAGGATAGGAATGATATGAATGGTTTGGCCCTCTCCATCCTTATTGCCAAGGTTGAGAGGATTGTCCATGATGATAATGATTTCTATGCTGCCAATGTTGAGAGTGATTATTATTATTATTATTATTATTATTGTAGGAATATGGGGATGCATTATAACCATAAAAATATGGTTTGGGAACCATAGCTGCACTTACCTATGGCCAGTTCCTTCGTGCTCCCATGGCATGTAATGGCTCAGGCTCAGAATGCTCTCCTTCAAGTACAACTTTTAATCAAGATATGGAGGGGCATTTCTCAGTGGCATGGTTCTTTGCATAGAGCACAAATTTAGTAGAACTTTTTATATCAGTAGGACACTCTCTTAAAGGATTCTTTTTCCTATATTTTGGACAAAAAATAGACAATGACCCTTGTTCTTTTTCTAGTTTTTGCTTTAATTTCAAAGAGAATATTTGTTTTCTAATAGTATTCATTATTTCAATTTTCATGTTGTCCATTTTATTCTTTAGGAAAATGATCATAACATTTGTAGATCCCAATTTGTTAGTTTTGCTTCGACCTCCTCTAGTCGATCTAGATTGATTTCGTGAGAACTTCCCGCACAAGTCACAAATTTGTTCAAAAGTTTTCTGAGCAATGTCTTCTTTTCCTAACAGATTCAGATTATGTCTAGAATACTCAATAAGTCCTCGTAGGAACAAGGTTTGAATTGTACTCAAATCAAATCTGTGTTTGGATCTTTGGAGTATATACAAAAATATCTCTAAGTGACCCTCCAAAGTCTCATTGTCACCTTGTACAATGGTGAAGATCTCATCTTGCATTTCTCTAGTTTATAATATTCCTGATATTGATTCAAAAATACTCTCTTCATTTGTTCCCAAGAACTTACAGTGTTTCCTCCTAGTCCCATGAACCAGCACAAGGTTGAATCCTTAAGAGTTGCAGGAAACAACTTTAATTTCTAAGTATCAGAAGAATAATCATAACTCCAATGTAATATATCAAACTCAAAAATAAATGAATCTGGGTCTTCATGCACCTTACCATCAAAGTGTGGAAGAGATGAAGATGAAATATTCTTCATTTTCACATTCACTTGTGAGTTCACTATTGGAAATCCAAAAGTGGATTGCTCTTCATTTTCCTGATTCTCGCCAGTCCCCTCTTCATGGTCTTCATAATCAACCATTGTTGTGCCTCTAATTAGGCAACTTGAGAAGTTGAAGGTTGAATATTCATGAATTGGACTTTCTGATCACAATTAGCCTCCTTATTCCCCTTTTCGGGTTGTGTCATACCTGAATCAATGTTTCCAGAATCCAAGTGGACCATTCTAGTGTGATGAGTATGGGTCTGCTTGGACTTTATACCCTCAAAAGAAGGTCAAATTTGAGAAGAGTTTTCATATTTTTCATTATTTCATTGGCCCTTATTAGGTTTCAGACCCCTACCTTTCTTAGGCATTCATTTTAAAAATCAAATCCAAAAACCAAAATTCAAATGCTTGTAAATAAAAAGAATCCTTTAATTGTTTCAATGAAAAAAACAGCACTTGTAAAATCCTTAAAACAATAGAAGCATACTGTAGGAAAAAATAATAGAAAATTTATCCCTATTACAGAAAATGGAAAGTTCTTACCAATTTCAAATTTCCTCCCCAAGAACAACGCCAAAATTTTGGGTGCAGAAATTGTGGTTTGGCAGAATCCTTCAACACTTAATTGTCAACCCAGGGGTTTCGTATACTTAGAGGCGAAGCATAGGAAATGCCAGAAATGATATGAACTTTTCCCAACCCTATTCCTACTTCCATAATTAAAAAATTGTAGAATCAAAAAGAAAATTATCACTTGGAAATTTACACGAAAGAAATTCTAGTGCTTGAATGTGCAAGAAAGTAATTTTGCAGAAAAATAAATGAAAGGAACTCTCAAACTCTTGTAAGAGATCCTGACTAATGGAAATGTCAATCTATGTCTATCTTTAGTATAGTCATCTGTCAGGTTAATAATTGGACCCTTGAAGATGTCTGACTTCTTTATAGATCTTTCTCCCTGCACTAAATTGTTATTCTTGTACTCTTGCCATATGCTTGTACTAGTACCAGAACATAGTTTAGATGTTGGAAGTATATTTTACACCTGTACTGAAGATTTATGTCCTCATGTAGGGGCTCTAAGCCTCAGAACTAGAGCACTCTATTCCTGTACCGAAACAGAGATTCCTGCACCAAGTTTCCAAATGTCTTTTATAAGAGAATAAAAAATTTGTTATCTTAAATAAAGATTTTGCAAAGGTGAACAAAACTTCTAAATAACTTCCACAATCAAAAATTTTCTTCAACCAATCTCAACTTCAAAATAAGAATTATTTTTTAAAGTTAAAGCACACTTTTCTTCAATCAAGGAACTTTGTCATGCAACTAAAGAAATAATCTAATTGTGATAGTAGGCTTCATCCCTGTAATAGTTATTCATGCAAATCTGATCTGCATTCATAACCTTCTTAAGTCAGAAATATTTACTTTGAAATAATTAACTATGAAGTTCGATCCTTCCCTGAAAAGTATCAGGTGCAGGCATAGGTTAATGTGTTATAATGATATTCATTCTCCAATTACCAGAGCATATCTAATTCAATATATCAAGAATACTTAAAAATGATAATCACACACTTGCAGAAATGCATCAAGGCTCATATGTCATACAAGAATAAAATACTATTACTGTAATGAACCAAAGAAATCAATCTGCGAAACTGTAAATGCAATAGTGCAGGAATGTGTGGTTGCACGATCCAGGCATAAATAACACTAATCTTTGAAGAGAAGAAATAACAAAAGGATAAAATCAAACTGTTTGAAATAATAGTGAGAGGGGGGGGTGTGAATCAGTATTATCAAATCAATAAAACTTTTTCAATTCCATACTTAGATACATATACGCTACTTCAACGCAACTGTGTCTAATGCAACTAGCATATATCCAGAATACTTATGATTCAATTAATCCATTAAATGTTGCTCTTTAGTTAGTGCATCAGAACTTCTTTAACCATATGTATAGTAAGCAGGTGTAGTAAAATAGAATAGATCATCACACACAAGAAGCACACATGAACACCATGGAAACCCAATGTGGGTGAAAACCACCTGCTGCAAGTCGTCTCTATCTTCTTTTAATAAGAAACTTCTTTTACAACAGTTCTGTACTGGTGCAGTCTTATACCAGTATGCAAGCTTCTACCTGCAACCTTCTGTCATTCTCCAGACTCTCCTGGAAGGGAGCTACAACCCCCTTAGCTCTTGTACTAGCCGATCCACTTACTAGTACGTAGGTGCTAGCCTACTTAAATGCTCCAAACTTTATTCGTTCCCCAGCTACTATTGGAAGGGAGCTACCACCCCCTTAGCTCTTGTACTAGCTGATGTACTAGTACGTAGGTGCTGACCTACAGAAGGCAACAGCCTTCTCTTTCTTCCTCTAGGTACCACGTTTCATACATTTTCAGACTGGATACTCCTGAAGCACAACATTATAATCTAAAGGCCACATTTCATCCAATTTTCATACTGGACCCATTAATATCATTGAAGCACAAAACAATCAATACTAGCATCATCAATTTCTGAATCACTGAAACACTAAAACCCTGTCAACAATACAGTCACCAAAACACAGAGCAGACTACAGAACTCTACAATAACAATCAAACCCAACTGCAACTTCAAACATCATACTTCATTATGTATACGCTACTACGATGAATCAAACCCACGTATATACGCGCTTTCGCCAAAGCCAACCTGCGTACAGATCTATACATATTCAATCATGACTTTGCGGTTGTTTCAGACATCAGCCATACCCAGATCATAACATGCGTACAATAAAACATGCATCAATAATTTAGATCTAGTCTATCTATGATCAAACCATAGAAAGATGATTCATTTGAAACCATTTGATCCCGATCTATCCTTAGATCTTGTTCTCCATCAACAGGTGAGATCCCTCCTTAGCTCAGATCAAGCAATGCATCATAACCCATATCCTGCATACTGGATCTCATACTACATCAGATATTCAAGTCTTTTTCCATGCCTTTGCCTAATGATCCTTCTCCTTTTTATAGTCTAGGCCTACTCAATACCATGGTGCCAAAACATAAACAAAACAATACCAGGACCCAATACTTGGTTCACTCATTTGGATGCAATACACAGACCAAACCATAGATCAAATGTCTGACTTTCCGTGAAACAATCATAATATTTCCATGTGGGCTGCACTTTTCTCTGCATGAAAGTGCGTGAAACTTTTTTTTGCATTGAAAGTGGTGTGAACTTTCTTCTGCATGTCGGTGTGTGTACTTTTCTAGCGTTGGCATCTTGCAATTTCTCTGTGAAGAGAACTTTTCTTTGTTCAAGGCGTGTGGTTGAGTGTTTCTTTGCATGAAAGACTTTCTCTGGCATGAAATTGCATGAAATTCTCTATAGAAAGGTCATCTTTCTCTGCATGAAGTGCGTGAATTTTCTCTGCATGAAAGGAACTTTTCTCTTCATAAAGTTCGTGGTGAGGCTTTTTGTTACACTTTGATTTATGATGTGATATGAGTGAGTTGCCATCAAGTACAACATATGTATCATAATGCCAACAATCTCCCCCTTTGGACTTGATGGCAAAGCTAACTTGTCATACTGAGAACTGTCATCTGATTCCTTTGAGTTGTCCAGCATCCCATGCATTCTGTCACATCTGATATCTCTTCCGTAGATTCATCTAGATATATATAAGTGAGTTGATCTTTTTCGAGTTGGTTGCCATCAAGTACAACACATGCATCATAATGCCAACAATCTCCCCCTTTGGACTTGATGACAACAATACCAAATCACTCTCCCCCTTTGACATGAAGGGCAAAGGGTGGACCAAGATATTATCTTTCCTTGATAATCATTTCGCTGACCATACTCCCCCTGAGTACCTGCTGAAATCTCTAAATGATCTCCCCCTTTGTATATGCCAAGGTGTACCAATCTTTCCATGCTCCCTATGAGTACATGCTGAAGTCTCTACTCAGTTGAAGTGTGTTGTTCATGCTCCCCCTGACTGTAAGCAAGGTCTGCAAAAAGATGTTCTACAAGAAGAACATGACTCTATCATAAATGACCTTCCTATCAATAAGGACTCATACATACATCCATCTCCCAACAAAGTGGGAATTGACTCATCTACCCAACCAAGTGGGGATACATCAAGGTTTACATATGATGACATAAGAGTATAACATCATCCATCCCAGACATAGTGGGGAAACCAACATAGGCCATTACATGACCTTGATAATAAAAGAAATACATGACTAAAATATTTCACGATCCTTCCTATGCATAGAGGGGGGTACAAATTACATCAAAAGAGATTTCATCAAATGACTACAATAGATAGAGACACACTATTACATCATGAGTCTTGATATGACCTTTACATGAGACCAAACATCTAAATAAGACCATGATAGTCATCAACAACTATCATACACAATGTATGATCTGCTCCATAAGCATCTGTGAACAACATCTAGACCAGCAATCATGTTCTCCCTCTCCACCTGTTCCAGATGGTCTCTGTCAGACCCATAACAGACTCTTCTCATCCTGAGTTTGGCCCACTGATTTCCTTCAAATCAATATATACATGATTTTATCCATAGAAACAAGCATATATACGCGGATCCTCCTTATGAAACTTGCGTACAACCACTTCCAAATCAGTAACCTGTAAATGTCCTATAACAAGGTATGTTTGAATATAGATATCAATTCATCCTTTTGAACAGAATTCCGCATATGACATACAAAATCATTCACATTATATCATATGTGAAAAACACCATAGCCATCTCATCAGCATCAAGATCTACATGATCCAAGTATCATCACATGGGAACATCTGCATCAATCAACATATGTAAGTATCAACCTATCATCATATGGGTAAGAACTCATCATCATCATATCTCCAACAATGCAACTCCATGTATCCAGCAATATGTATCTAGAGCTCAAGACAAGACTTCTTGATATCATTAACAGCAACAATCCTCGTCCATATGAGTGCCAAGAAATTATAGGAATCATGCATCATAACTGTATTATATGATCTTTATGCATATTACGACGGCAACATATGAGTGACTCATCATCAAGCTTTGTACTTCTCCTTATCCATATGAATATCACCATGTAAGCACCATACATGCATCATCAGAGAATCAACCACAAATCTGATTAAGTATGTATTATTGACAAGTCATAACTATATCAAGATGTATCATTAAGCCATATAAGCATCATCACCAAGGGCTACTAACCATAATGCCAACAATGCATTATTAAAAGCATATGCTCCCCCTAAACCTGTGCCATCTTGTTTATTGTCAGATCTGATCATGCATATATCAGCAGGAAGTATCAAGGCATTATCAACATCAAGTTAGGATCAAAAACACTTCTAAACATCTTACAAGTATCAAGACATTTCCTCACATCATCAGCAGATTGTAACCATTATCAAATAGAACAAATAATGGAATGAATCATATCAGACCCTTTTTTTGTGCCTGTCCCTACTGCTTTTCCTCAGACTGACATATACGTGACTGTGCAGTGTGTAACTCACATATATACACGACTTCTATTTATGGAACTTGCGTATGAGATTCTGAACACTGCAGTTTTATATTTTCAGCTCCCCCTGAGTCTGTTATGTCTGTGTTGTGCTGTGCCTGAGTATATTATGCTGTGCCACATCTTTCTGACTGTACTTCCTTCTTCTTCCATATCTTCAAGCGTGATGAAGCTTTCTCCTTTTGGTATGGTGCCCGTACTTTATTCCTGCATTCCTTTGCTATATGTCCAAGCTTGTTACATGCATAACACCTTACATGTTTCATATTCCTTCTATAGCAATCAACAGCTTTGTGACCAAACATATTGCAAGAAGAACAATATCCCTGAAAGTAATGTGATGATCTTTCTGTGTGATGATCTTGAACCATTCTTCTTTTACATCTGGCTGCAACATGTCCAAGATTATGACATACATAACATTCAACATTATTCATCGGAGAAGTAAAAAATTTTCTTTGAAGTATTTCTTTCCTTGGCTGTTGATGGGGTTTTCCTTTCATCTCTTTGTTGAGCATTTCAGATTTCTCATTAGAGTTCCTTGCCTTTCCTTGTGAGCTAGATTCACCTTCAGCAAATTCATAAAAACCAAGACCCGTTTTGATAGCAGGAGACCTTTAACTACTAAGAATATCATCCAAAATTTTAGTACTGTCTTGAAATCGTAAGAGCTTATCCTTTTCTTCTAATTTATCATTTAGAATATTTACCTCAATCTGAAGATGCTCTTCCTTTTCTCGATACTGCTTCTTTATGTTCTCCTCAGCTTTCCTTCCTTCCTCCAACTGATGTCTTAATTCAAGAACTTCGTTCTCTTGTTTTTCAATAGCTTGGATTAGTCCTTTATTCTGCTTCTTTGATCCTTCAAGATCTTCCTTTAGCGAGCGGATTGTAGCTTCAAGCCTTTCATAATAACTGGATCTATCTCTGAGTTTCTTGATGATTGTGCTCCTTTCATTGACTTCATTTCTTAATGATGTCACTTCATCCTGCAACTTTTGACATTTTTCCTTGAATAACTTCCTTACCTTATTTCCCTCCTCTAGTTGAGCTTTTAGTTTGGTAGATGCTTCTTTGAAGGCACATTCCTTCTTGTTTCAACAGATCTTGTTGATCTCTAATTTTGTCTGTAAGCCTTTTAAATTCTGCCTTTATTTGATATCTTTCTTGTTCACCCATAAGCGCAATTTCAGTTGTTTCTCTATCACTTTTATCATCTTTAAGAGGATAAATAGATGTATCACCAGAGGATAACAAATTCATACCTGATAGATCTTGTTCATATTCATTCTAAAGTGATTCTGAACCTGATGTGCTTCTTCCACATATTCCCCAATCCATACACCCACTGTCATAGTTCTTTTGAGATGTCTTCTTCTTCTTAGGTGCTTTCTTCTTAAGCTTCTTTCCCATAGTTCCATGGATCTCCTTTAAGCGATCAAGCTTCTACCAAAGGACCTGCTCTGATACCAATTGTTGGAAATAATACTGAGAGGGGGGGGGGTGAATCAGTATTATCAACTCAATAAAACTTTTTCATTTCCATACTTAGATACATATACGCTACTTCAATGCAACTGTGTCTAATGCAACCAGCGTATATCCAGAATACTTATGATTCAATTAATCCATTAAATGTTGATCTTTAGTTAGTGCATCAGAACTTCTTTAACCATATGTATAGTAAGCAGGTGCAGTAAAATAGAACAGTTCATCACACACAAGAAGCACACATGAACACCATGATATAAGGTGGAAACCCAATGTGGGTGAAAACCACCTACTGCAAATCATCTCTATCTTCTTTTAATAAGAAACTTCTTTTACAATAGTTTTGTACTGGTGCAGTATTATACCAGTACGCAGGCTTCTACCTACAACCTTCTCTCGTTCTCCAGACTCTCCTGGAAGGGAGCTACAACCCCCTTAGCTCTTGTACTAGCCAATCCACTTACTAGTACGTAGGTTCTAGCCACTTACTCCAACCTTTACTCGTTCTCCAGCTGCTACTGGAAGGGAGCTACCACCCCCTTAGCTCTTGTACTAGCTGATGTACTAGTGTAAGTGCCGACCTACAAAAGGAAACAGCCTTCTCTTTCTTCCTCCAGGTACCACGTTTCATACATTTTCATACTGGATACTCCTGAAGCACAACACTATAATCTGAAGGCCACATTTCATCCAATTTTCATACTAGACCCATCAATATCATTGAAGCACAAAACAATTAATACTAGCATCATCAATTTCTGAATCACTGAAACACTGAAACCCTGTCAACGATACAGTCACCAAAACACAGAGCAGACTACAGAACTCTGCAATAACAATTAAACCCAACTGCAACTTCAAACATCATACTTCATTATGTATACGCTACTACGATGAATCAAACCCGTGTATATACGCGCTTTCGCCAAAGCCAACCCGCGTACATATCTATACATATTTAATCATGACTTTGCGGCTGTTTCAGACATCAGTCATACCCAGATCATAACATGCGTACAATAAAACATGCATCAATAATTCAGATCTAGTCTATCCATGATCAAACCATATAAAGATGATTCATTTCAAACCATTTGATCTCGATCTATCCTTACATCTTGTTCTCCATCAAATGGTGAGATCACTCCTTAGCTTAGGTCAAGCAATGCATGATAACACATATCCTGCATACTGGATCTCATACTACATCAGATATTCAAGTCTTTTTCCATGCCTTTTCCTAATGATCTTCTTCTCCTTTTATAGTCTTAGGCCTTACTCAATACCATGGTCCAAAACCATAACAAAACAATACCATAGACCCAATACTTGGGTTCAACTCTTTTGGATGCAATACCACAGACCAAAACCATAGGATCAAAAACTGTCGGACTAATACCATGAACCAACAATAAGATTTCCCATGTGCGTGCGCTTTTCTCTGCATGAAAGTGCATGAACTTTTCTCTGCATGAAAGGAACCTTTCTCTGCATGAAAGTGCATGAACTTTTCTCTGCATGAAAGGAACTTTTCTCTTCATGAAAGTGCGTGAACATTTCTTTGCATGAAAGGAACTTTTCTCTGCATGAAAGTGCGTGAACGTTTCTCTGTATGAAAGGAACATTTCTCTGCATGAAAGTGCGTGAACTTTTCTCTGCATGAAAGGAACGTTTCTCTTCATGAAAGTGCGTGAACTTTTCTCTGCACTATAATTTATCATCTGAGATGAGTGAGTTGCCATCACGTACAACATATGTATCATAATGCCAACAAAAACTTAGTTAAGCATGCATGCCATGGATCCTTCACACAGTGATTATAAATGAGATCGAACTTGGACTTTGTGGAGGAATGAAAACGTTTATTTAATTCACACCTTCCATTAAGAAAAATCAACACACCTTTAACGAAAAAGAAGAATGTGAGGGACAACGAGTTGGGTTGGTTGGGCCCTAGCCAACCAGCTCATTTCCCTATTTAGGAAACTCGGAAATTCAGCTCTCAACAATGCATCAACATAGAATTAGAACACAATATTGAAATAACATGGCGCAATCCCTTTCTATTAATAATTAGCAAATGTACATAGTGAATTCGAATCCAACCTAGAACGAGAGCGATACTAGAAAAATTATATAAGACCAAAATTATAGTATCATTGCTATAGCTATCACTCGCTACCATTTTCTATCTAAATCCTACATTATATACATACTTTCAGGCCTATGGCAGTAACAAAATTACATCCAACATTACAATTTGAGCCTTTTGGCTATAACAAAATAACAACAATAGTACATACTAAGCCTTTCGGCTATAACAAAATGATAAACTTGAGTATTGAGCCAATAACCTAATCTTCATCATATCCTTGACTGCTCCGATCCCAACTAGAGATGATTGATCCGGAATGAGATTTCCGCATTAGGTGGTGATCTATCATAGAAGTTTAGGATTTTCCAACGATGCAGGAATCCTACCTACACTTGACCATGCTAATGAAATGATCAATACGTTTCTCACCAAATACTTTAGGAAAGAAAATATTAGTTGCAAAGAGTATTAAAGGTATAAAATCCATAGAAAAAGTTAATTAAGCACATTTATAACCCTTAAATATGAAATATAAAGCTAATGCAGGAAAAAACACAATTCTTGGAATAGTGCAAGAATGAGAAGGTTGCAAGGTTAAAATAGAGGTCTAAGGTTATGATTTTAGAGTGGGAAAAGGGGTTAAAATGAAGCAATTTAGCCTACCAACACGTGTTGGCTATGTTATATTAAAAGAGTGAAATATCCAATCATACATACAACCATGACAACCACTAGCTCTGATAGCAGAACATTACATTCATTGCCACTTGCTCCTCCAAAGAGATGTGCTGCTCTACACTGTGGAGAAGCCAAGGCTCATTACAATACACTCCAAGCTTTCTCTAAGTTATACCTATTGAAAGCTTGCCTCTCAAAATCCTATACAATGAGTTATGAGGTTTTATAAATAGCAAAGGGTGGGCTGACCTTTGACATTCCCCTTTGTGCCTCTTCAACTACCCTCATGAATCTTCAACTTACACATGACTGTTACATTCTACTATTGACACTTAGTCTTTCACTTTACAACATGTTTACAATACAATTTGCACATGTACCCATGTGAGACAAAAATGGGCTTCTGTAAGCCTTGAAAGACATTACTAATACTTGGATAGTTGTGGGAAGACTAACTCTTCGACATCCTCTCGATGATCTACAGTGGAAAACTGATGCCAAGCTTGGTATTGTGTTATTTGTCCATGTACAGTGTGGTGACATCCTTCTGAAAGTGAACCCTTTGCTCCATTGTATCCGTGTACACTGATTTGGAACCTCTGTCCAACTTGTCAGATAACATGCCCATCATCGTCTTAAATGTAGCCAGATGAGCGATATACCGATGTATAGCCTCTATGTTGATCTACAAGGCTACACCGGTGGCTATAAGCATCAACCGATCAAAGTACATGTCCATCTCTAGTCGGACGTGGTTATTTTATTTCACCTCGGTGAGTATTCCAATGGATGTGATCGCATGCATGCACATAATGACATCCATGCTCCTGACCACTTGTGCATGTCAAGCCTGTAAGTTAGTGATGAGCTAAGGGAGTTCCTCAAAGTTTTGTATTTGACTCTAGATGCGTGCCTTCAAATCCACTGCCATTGGCTTCATCATCTTTGGCAAGTGCAATGGGGATCCCTTGTACCTCATTTTCCATATTTGCATGTGATCGACAACAGTGTGTATTTTTGACAATATGTGTGCTCTCCTAGCACAATGCTATTGCCAACCATTAAGATGGAGAACTAGCTTACTCACGATGATGAACTTGAAGTATAGCTTCTGCATGACTATCTTGAGAGATGATACTTCATCAAGTATCACTTTCCTCAACTTTGATATAGCGGATGTTGTAGCTTTCTCCTCTCCCTACTTGGCCGCTTGTAGCTCCTTAGCCATGTGCTCATTCTTAGTTATCAAGAATCTAACACTTGAGATGCTAGCTTTGGCATATGCCTTCGTAGCATCAGCTAATGCAGCTGGATGTCTTCGCACATCATACTTGATCACTCATTCTTTAAACTATGTAGGAGGTACATGGACATTCGGACTAGACACTCTATATGACTGCACAACTTTGTGTTATGACTAGTCGAAAGATATGTTGTGCACATCTGCTTCCCGATTGTCCATAAGGATTTCAGTGTCTCCTTGATCGCTTGGGACTTACTCTGATCTTAGATCTGGTGAAGCTGGTGGAATGACCTCTTTGTTCCTAGGCATGAGGTCAATGTCCTCATTTAACTCTCACTGAACCACATCCATTTTTATCTATTCCAACATCTGTTCAATCTCTTAAGAAAAGTCCTCCTCCTGCGACTGCTCACCCTGTCCACTATGTCCCAGCTATTCAAATGAATTAATAGCCTGTATGGGCACAGTTTCATCAATATGTTCATGCTATGTCTACTTTTTTTCCTGTTCTTGTTGTGCTTCCTTATCTCTTCGGCAAAGCTCTTGTTCTTCCCTGAGTTGTTGCTTCAACTCCTACAACTCCTTTTCTGCTTCCTCCATCTTTTGCTTCTCCCTCTATCTTTGCAGAATCCTTTTGTCTCATTATCGCCTCTTTGCATCAATATCCAAAGATTCTCTTAACACAAGTGGATCTTCTTTGAACTTGCATCTTTGCTCCACCTCTGCACTGTCAGAAACCTTCCTCTTGCCTTTTTCAAGCACCGGTCTGCTACCCTTTACTACTGTTGATGTTGCTGCTCATTGAGATACTACTTCCTTCTGTGTTTCTAACCATTCTATAGCCATTTTGACCAGTTCATTGAGCCTTGAGAAGTTATAGCAGTATCTCCATGGGTCTTCCTCAGGCCCATGATGCACCCTGTGGATCCAAGGATGATACTCTCTCACATAGTGGTCTTATACTAAGTGATGTAGGTCATATGGATTGAAACTTCTGGTGTCGAAGGTGAATCTCTTGAATTCCTCCATCTTGGCCTCATCATGGTTGGGATTCTTGATCTCATACAACCCTATCTACGAAGGATGAGTGGACCAAAGTGCCTTATTCTTCCTATGTAGTCTTATTGAAAACCCTATTGAGATGTGGTATGTAATCTCTTGCATGACCAACTTATCCATGGAAACTTTGGTAAAACATGTGGAGCCTTCTCCGCATTGTACATTCGGATGAAGGTGCCAAGGGATGAGGCATACCAATCTACTATGTTTACCAATGCCTCCAACACTGCATGTGACATGCAAGGTGGATCCTGCTCCAAGATCATCCTATACACCGGGGTGATGAAGTGGTCTGATAGTTTTATTATAACTCAATGGAAGTTTCACTCAGAGAACAACCTGCAATAGGTGTGCACTAAAGTTTATGAAGGTGTCCATGCCCAACCCAAGCCTGGGAGCTACTGACAGGCATAAATTGCATCAAGTATGCAAGTGGACATGAAATGATTTGCTTGTTCACCCTTGGGCATATGTCAGGACTCTGTTACTTGTCCCTTCAATTGGGGAGCCAACATGTCGGACCAATTGAAAGGTGTTCCTTCGTTCGCCAACTAATCCAACACAATCATCCAACTCCACGGGAAGTTTTATGTACTCTCCTAGCCATATAAGTGGCATGCGAAGATGAATAAGAGTTGATAAGCCTTTTGTAGTATCCTTGTCTTGTAAACCTAGTTGGGTGTTGTCCTGAATTTAGATGGCTCTTTCACCCAACTCTTCAAGATGTCTCTTGAGCTTGCATTGTTGTTGTGTTGGTGAAGGGTGCATCCATTGTGACCACTCAATACGTTAAGTGATACATTTCCTAAAAATCTTGTCCCATGAAGGTATCAAGTTATGTTTCAATGGCACTTCTCAACATCATTGTCTCTAGAACAGTATGCGAGACAATCCAATAGATCATGTTTGTGTATGGAAACACAGGATATCTGCATGCAATCAAGTACAAGCGAGACTTGTGTATGTTGACATAGACTCTGCGGTGATCCAAATTCTCCCTAAAGGTGCCTAAAAAGATGTCATTGATTTCCCTCCGTTTCATCTTGGTCTCCTTGTCTATGAACAACTTAGTGTCTCCATAGATGGGCTAGCTCATAGACACTTGCTCGACCACATGTCTAGTTTCACTGTCAACATTGTCCTTTGACCCTGCTCTCTTGGAAGTTGTTGTACCTATATTTCTAAGAGACAAAAAAACACTTGTGACACCTAGAGGCAGAGAAATAGTCATGGAAAGGACACTTTCAGTTGAAAACCAAAACAACTTGAGAGTTGACATGCAACACACCTGGGTGACTGACTGGAAGATTTGCACAATTTTCATTGGGAGGCTAAGAGATTGACTGCCAGAACTACGCAGAACACATTCTGGACTGTTAGTGAGTTGATGGACTGCTAAAACATTGTAGGGAATAGTCCATCTTGGCCTTCTAAAGACTGAAACTACACAATGCATAGTTTCAGTTAGCATGACTGTAACTTGGTCAAACTACATTGCGCAATTCTGGGGGCCAACAAGGAACTTCCTCTCAGAATTGCAGAGAGAAATCCTGGGAGGCTAGTGTTGGGCAAACTCTGCGCAACTCCTGGGAGGAAGGCATGGCCTTCCATCCCAAAAATTCATAGTGCAATTTGGGCAAGGCAAGGTTCAGGCTAAGGCAGCCCACACCCACCAACGACCAACTGAAAGCAGTAAAGATTGAATGCATGTGTGAAGATGAGTTCAGACATGAGTGAATGAACATGCATGGAATCAGTGAGTGAAGGATTCAGTAAATGGAAAATGGATAACTATGTGAGGTGAGTTGCTGCAATGATGACCATTAATGCAAAAATAGTGTCATGTGTACGATAGCAAGGATATGCAATGAAAAACTTGAAACAATCCTTCTACAAGCTAACATGCATTAAAACGACAACAAATGTTCGATGAAACCAAATAACAACACTCACACAAACCGAAATACAAAAAGCGAATGAAATGCAACAAAAGACATGAAAATTGGACTTACCTAAAAAGAGTTGAGTTCAGTGTGCTGAAGGTTCCTAGATGCAATGGGGAATTCTAGAGCTCCAATATCAAAGTGAAGAATGAACTTTGAGGAGTTGAATAAATAGTTTTGACAAGATCGAGGCTTATGATGCACATGCCACAAATCTAGGAAAAGGTAACACTTGATAGGAGGTTTCTTAAATTCCTTTTGCATTTAACCCCTAGATACTAAAAATGGATCCCTAAAATCTAGGGATGCCTTTTTATTTTCATAAAAGGTAGCCCATGAATGCAAAGAAATATTGGCTAGTACTAGAGAGAACCAGTCAACTTGGGAGCACTTGCAACAGACTGCAAGCCTATGGATGACTTTTGTGCATTTTCTAGGCTGAGTGGCTCTAGCTACCCCATAGGCTCTGCGCAATTTCTATACTGAAGCCAAGGCTGTCAGCCTCATCTGCGCAATTTCTGTACTGAAGCCAAGGCTGTTAGCCTCATCTGCGCAAATTTTGAGAGCAAGCCTAGTGATGGGATTCTCTATGCAATTTTCAAAGGGAAGGAAGTTTGCTTTCTCTGTGCATTTATGGAGAGCAGTAGGCTTCCTTGATGCTCTGTGCAAAGCTGGAAAGAAAGATTGGTTTCCCTCTAGTTCTATGCAATTATGTAAGTGAGCACAAGAGCCACTTGATGACCAAGTCATGGGATGTCAGCTTGTGGGTGAAAGGAAAACAAGTTGGAAAACACAAGATGATAAGCGAAGAACTCAGCTGAAAGAATAAGTACCCGTCAGTGCAATACATTCTGCTAAGGATGTTGGTAGGGAGGCTCTAAAACAAAGCTAAGGAAAAATTTTGGAGGATAGTTGTAGGTGCTAAACTAGGACGATTGCTTCCTAACGGGAGAGGACTTATCCAAGTGGATATTGTTGGCTACCCACCTATTCCACTTGGACCCCCACCATTGTTTCTTTTCAGTTATCTTAATTGTAGCACAACTTACTATTTTTGGTAGTTTTTTGGGTCCTAAACTTCCAAATTCATTTTGAGGGACTAAAATTCGTTTTTAGGGAAACTAGAGGGACTAGAAAAGTATCAATCCAACTAAACAATTTTTTTGGCCTCCTCTTCAACATGTTCGAAAAGAGGTATTATGATAGCCAAACGGAGATCGCATGCCAAATTTACGATCCGAGGAAGTTGATGTACCAATTTATGTAAACAGAGCCTACAATTTTGGTGCTTCATCTCTTAGGATTAGGTTTTTGGATGTTTATGGTTTTCCATTGTTTGTCAATAATAAATATGCCTTTGAGCCTCATTGTAACACAATTTAGAGCCATGTAGCCGCCACATCTCTTCTTAGAGATAAGTTACCATTGCTTGAGCTAGTTTATTTTCATTTTTCTATGTAAGCATATTTCAGATCCTTAATATTAATGAAATGAAGTTTTATTTCTAATGCATCTTTGTGTATATGGGTATTTTTTTTATTTTTTTGCATTCTCGCATAAGTCTGGATCATATATAGTTTTATTGGACTCCATTATAGAGATTGTATCTTCATGTTTTAATCTATCCCACCACATTTTGACAACTCCTATAAAACCCCAAGTAATTCTAAGAGCCAATTCCTACCATAATATTATCCTTTTATACTAATCATTTTGATTCATTTCCCAAGCATTCAACCTTTGGACAATAATCAATACTTCATCTTTGGATTTGCAATTAAAATTTATCAAGGGGAAGTGTCTTGATTTTCTTTAGTCCAAGCAAGGAAATTTTCAGTATTAGAGGGATTATAGGGATCTCTTCCAGATGATGATCCATACTTAAATTTTCACCATTTCTACCATGAAGATTTATAAGGTTCCTGTCCTATATCCTTTTCAAAGGTTCTTCAAATTTTTTACATTGAAACCTTCATATCCTTTATGTTCCCTTTTCCTAGAAGATTATATTTCTTCTATCTTAGGCTCCATCCTTTTTTATTTCAGGAATACCTCTTTTAAGAAGATCAAATTTCCCTTGGGCTAAGAGAAAGGCATTCCTCACTCTATCATATTGTTGTGGGTTATGGATTATTTGTTTATGATCCAAATCACTATTATGAGAGGATGGGGGATAGTGTAGTTCAAAGGTTCTTTCTTCAAACTCACTATAATTTTGAGTATTAGGCTCCTATTTGTTAGGTAGGCATGCTCTTACGTTTTCCAAAGATTCTAGAATAATATCCCATTTTTGGTAGACTTCCTTGATAGCTTGTGCCTGACTTTCTTGGATAGAACTAATTATTGGATGTAGTTATGCCCAAGTGTTCTTTAGTCTTGGAAACATCTGTAGCTAAATCATCTACATTTTGGAGTAAACAAATAGACTAATAATGAGAATAATTTTGAAGCCTAATTTATTCAACTAGCTCTGCTTCGAAAGGCTTTATATAATGAATAAATTCTAAATCTACTACTATAAAACCATTTTTGAATATGGGCATGTAATTTCTAGGTCCAATTTTTCTTTCATCAAAGTAAATGCTTTGTTCATTGATTTTCCTTGGGGAAATTGATCATTTAATATCTTTGATAGGAATAACCATTGGGCCTATGTTCAACACAATCTGGGTGTTGTCTAATATGACCTTCTAAAGAGGAAGAAGTTCCATCAACTTCATATGTTGGTATTTTCCCATTTATAGATTTCCTTTTTGTAGCTTCCATGCAATATTTGTTGTTTTTATATGGAAGCAATGTATGAGATTGTATATGATTTCTGAGATTATTAGTGGGAATTGTATCAATAATAGTTCCTTTTCTGGAAGATTATGATCTTCCTATACTTACCATACAAGTATCTTGTGTATTAGTTGGTCTGAGACAATTACTAGTCCATGAGTTGTATCAGTAATTTGTAACATTTTGGGTCCTATAGATGCTAGGAATCTTTCACTGAGTGGTTCATAGGATTGTGGCCATTCTTCAGGAAGCATGAGTTTTTTAATTCCAATAATAATTGACATGACATTCCCAAGACTAATTACTAAACTTTCATTAAGTTCTCAGGATCAGAGTCTATGATTAAGGGATGGAATGGTAGTGGAGACAAAGCGAAGAATAATGGAGGTCTAAAGTTGGGATATTTCTGAAAGATTAGATATATCAAAACTTGAGAATTGGAAATAACTTGAAGGAGGTTATTAATGTGTGGATTAGTAGTTTAAAATTGATATTGAGGAACAAGTGATGACCAAACAAGACCATTATGAAGCGATTATTAAAATCCCCCAAGAATAGCATATGAAAATTGATTATGATGGGAATTGATAACACATGTCAAACATGAAATATTTAATTCAAGGAAGACAAGGGGATTCACACCGGGGAAAATTTTAAGAACACCCCCTAAATTTACATGTATAATAAATGGACGAATCTCCATGGTGTATTGGAAAAATGGAAGGCGATTTTATCAATAATATGATATGTATATATAATTTTTTGGCGAATCTCTCACCAGGCATGGCGAATATTTTACTCAATTATAAAATCTTGTGTTTATTGAATACACAAATGAAATCATTGCATTTCTTTAAAATATCTTTTGAAATCAAAATTACCGAAATTACATATCGATAATCTAGTGGGTGTAAGATAAAATTCACCCGTGCCATTCACAGAAAGCATGAGAAAAAACCTAATACTATATATAAAACCAAGAAAAATTCAAATTCATCACTTCTAGGGACCTCATAACCACCCTGCCAATACACAAGTATGTTCCTATTTGCAATTAGAAAAATTACCCAAATTACAATCTGTTTACTCCACTTCTAGGGGCCTTGTAACCACCCTGCCAATACACAAGTATGTTCCCGTTTGCAATTAGAAAATTACCCAAATTACAATCTGTTTACTCCAGCATATGTTGGAAAGTTATAGAAGGATGACTAGTGCAATCAATCCATTCCTTTTAGCCCTGGATTTGTTTCAGTTTAAAACAGAAGTATACAAATATACTTGTCCAATGTCTATGCTTTAACCATTCACCTTAAGATGTTTTTACAATATAATTTCCTAAGTCTATTTAATATCTTCATTATCATAAAAACCAACCTATATCCATCTTAACTCCACATCTACCACTCTTAGGGGGGTGAAATCTATTTATCCCTCTGAGCACTTGGTAGACCTAGAATGAAGATGGATCTAAGATAGAATTTCCCCTTTAAATAGTTTATGCTCACATGAATACCATGGCTCAATACCATGGGTTATCATAAACCTGGAGCTTAAAAATTACTATTAGTAATTTATAAAAATTAATGAAATTAATAGTTGATTTTTAAATTATTTTTATTTTAACCAAGCTAAAATGTTTAACATACATTAAATTACAACATCCATTTTTACTCTTGATCGGATCAAATATTTTTTCACTCCATGCTAGTTTGCATATCACGATATTTGATATCCCTTGGGGGTTAGTAGATCTAGAGTAAAGATGGATCTATTCTGGTTTAATTCCCCCATTTAAATAGGCTACATTTCAAGTG